>JASDQU010502124.1:87324-101020 GCA_032191745.1 Picea mariana | reverse complement strand
ATCTCATCCCCATAATTTTTTAAAGTAGATATTTGCTATGTATAGTTTATGGTCTCCACGAACCTATAATTTCATAAATTTCAATTTCTTGTGTCAAGGAGCCCCTGTTTTAAATAAAACTAATTTGGGAATGCTTCTTATTTGGTCGTTTTCTCGACTGCCCTATGTAACAGACATTGGTACTATACTTTTTGTCCTTTTCTCTACTAGCATATGTAAAACTTATGTAAAGAAAACTAATTCGCGAATGCTAAATTTTTTGGACACGAGCCCCTTAAAATTCAAATAGTCCGCAAGTCCGATTGTCAATTTGTATATCGTGGATCTGCCGGTGCTATTTGTATGACACAAAACAACAAAATCCCAATTTTCAGGTCTCCACCCCAAGAACCCACAATCCAAAAACTGCCTAAGTCGAGATCCCACTCTTTTAAAGAAAACTAATTCGGGAATGCTATTTTTTTCATACTTTTGTCCACCAGCCTATGTAACAGACGTCAGTACTATTTTTTTTGTTTTTTTGTCCACAGGCATATGTAAAAAGGAAAAATAATTCAAGAATGCTAAACTTGTTTTAATTAATTATAAATGATTTTATTAATAGAAAGATAAGTTATTGAGTTTATTATTACAATTTCGTTATTCGACACGAGCCCCTTAAAATTCAAATAGTCAGTAAGCCCGATTGTCAATTTGTATATCGCAGAACTCTAGGTGCTATTTGTAGGCCACGGAACAACAGAAACTCAATTTTCAGATCGCCAGACTGACAACCCACGATCCAAAAATTCAAATAGTTCGTAAAACAACTTGTCAATTTGTATATCGCAGAACTCTTAGTATTATTTGTAGCCCACGGAACAACAAAAGCCCAATTTGCAGCCCACAACCCCGACAGCCCCAATATTTTTCAGCTCTATATATCTACTAAATCAAATTACATATTTGATTTTTGCAGGCCACAGAACAACAGAAGCCCAATTTTCAGCCCGACAGCCCGAGAACCTATGATCCAAAAATTCAAATAGTCCGCAAGACCGCTTGTCAATTTGTATATCGCGAAACTTTCGGTGCTATTTGTAGGCCACGGAACAACAGAAGCCCAATTTTCTGCCTGCCATCCCGACAGCCCCCATGCTCTATATATCTACTTAATCAAATTACATATTTGGTATCTATAATTTATGCTGATGATAGTTTTTTTGTAACATACGTACACCCTTGAATTTGAAATCGTCCACAACTCCAATTGTCAATTTTTATGTTGTGGAACTCTAGGTGCTATTTGTAGGGCATGGAACAACAAAGTCTGATTTTCAACGCGCCAGCCCGATAACCCACGATCCAAAAAACTTCCAAGTATGGTATCTCTAAATAGTCTGTAAGACCGCTTGTCAGTTTGTATATCATGGAACTCTTGGTGCTATTTGTAGGCCATAGAACAACAAAAGCCCAATTTTCAGCCCAACACCCTGACAACCTGGAATGAAGCTTTCATGCATGCTCTATATATCTACTTAATCAAATTACATATTTGATATGTATAATTTCTCCTGTCCATGAACCTATAATTTCATATATTTCAATTTCTTCTGTCCAGGAGCCCTTGTTTTAAAGAAAACTAATTCGGTATCGCTATTTTTTTATGCTTTTGTCCACGAACCTATGTTACAGACGTTGGCCCTTAAATCTCAAATAGTCCACAAGTCTGATTGTCAACTTGTATGTAGCGGAACTCTGGGTGCTATTTGTAGCGCACTGAACAACACAAGCCCAATTTTTTGCCTACTAGCCCGACAACCCCCATACTCTATATATCTACTTAATCAAATTACATATTTGGTATCTATAATTTATGCTAATGCTAGTTTTTTTGTAACATACGTACGCCCTTAAATTTGAAATAGTCCACAACTCCAATTGTTAATTTCTATGTTGCAGAACTCTGGGTGCTATTTGTAGGGCACGAAACAACAGAGTCTGATTTTCAGCGTGCCAACCCGATAACCCGTGATCCAATAAACTGCCAAATATGGAATCTCTTTCCCATACTTTATAAAAGTACATATTTCGTATCTATAAAACTAAATATCTACTTTATAAAATTACAAATTTCATATGTATAGTTTATGATGTCCAGGAACCTATAACTTGATAAATTTCAATTTGTTTTGTATCCACCAGCCCTTGTTTTAAAGAAAACTAATTCGCGAATGTTAATTCTTTTGTGTTTCCATGTACTTCAACTTCCTACCCACCTGTCTGTACTCGGTCACATTTATTCCCATTCCAACCTGGTAGGGACTACGCTTCCATGCAACACTTGTTTATAATTTAGGTAGTTATTCTATAGAATTGACCCTAACAACTAATAGTACCATACTTACATTTAATTTAAATTAATTAAATGTAATATTTATAACATTTATTATATATAATTTTTTATTAATATTACTATATTTAATTTGACTTGAGTAATGACTTAATATTTTAATATTTTTTACAATTATATATATATATAAACACATCATTATTGTTTTATATAATATATAAAAAGGAGGTTTTATTTTCCTTAAAGGAAACCATATCTCTCTGGAGTTGAGTATCATTATAAGTTTTTACACCAGTCATAACTAGTCTTTCCCCAATAGAGTAATCACAAAAAGATATGCACTGAGATAAACGTCTACACCTATCCATGATAACAAAAGGAAAACAAACATAAGCAGACCAGATAACAAGCACTTGGAGAATGAACATTCTTCTCCTCCAACACCTCTAGTATCAACTCAATGTCCTTGTATTTATCTTGGGTGGCCTCTGGTGACTGAGGGTTTGCATATAGAATAATGGGATTGGCATGAGTTTGTGCTAAATTGAAAGAGCCCTCTGCCTATTTCCCTTTACATGTATCCTCTGCCACGTGTGAAACTGAAATCCTGATACCAAACACTGCTTTACACAACTTCAAATTTACCCTCAAAGATTAGAGTATGGAGTATATATTGTTGCTCTTCATTATTCCTTTCTAGGGCTTGGGCTATGATATATTCATTAGCCAGTAGGTTTCTGCTATCCTAAAGTACTTTGTATCCGTTTTCATAGAATGGATTGGGTTTGTAACACATTCCTTAACCTCCTCCATTATTCAGGCTTTRCCCTGTCATTTGRCCTTTACCTCAGGTTCCAAAGCCTCCATTTCCTTCTTTGCTATGTTTGAGTGTTTCTCTTCATAGCATTTCTTGGCCTCCCAAGCTTCTCTCTTTTCTCTAGATGGAAAATTAAGGGTCTTGGAGGTTGAAGCCTTGCCATCCACCCCTTGACTTTGTGTTTTTGTGCATTCCCACCCCTACAAACACCTTTAGCCTTCTTATTATCATATAACAACCAAAAAAAAAACCAGAAAGAAATGTCAAATTGAAGTAGTGACACAAACAAAAATAGGGGGATGCTGAGAGTAAATAGCCAAATGGGGAGGGAAAATCCTGCAATAACCTCTCGATCTCAAACAATACTTCCAACCTCTCTCATGGGTTAATAAATAGAAATCCCACCAACCTCCAAACCATGGGCAAAGCACTAAGCAAACAAAACATAAACAAAGTGTAGCATGAAGGTTAACCTAGGGCCCGAAGGGGATATTTACCTCCTGCAACACAGAGCCTGCTAACTCAACTAAGTGGTCCTTCTCTCCAGAGAAACCTTGGGTCAACATGAGCCTCAGACCAAATCAAATAAGGAAATAACATCTCACCTCCCAAAATCACCAGCATTATGAGATCTTCCCACCTTCTCATTTTCAGAAAATTACAATCCATCTTCTTCTCTGTACATGCTCCACTCAAGACGCACCACCTGAGAATAAACCCAAGATCCTTTTCATTGTATCAATATMTTGTTAAACCATTTAACATGCTCATATTAGTGATTGGGGTGGAGGATATCATACCTCTCTCTGCAACCTTTGTTCTCCTCATATTGCATCTGAATAGAACTTTCCAATTCCCACGATGATGAGTCTTAAGTGCATGATAGAGTGGTGACTTGGTACAATACATGTGCATCCGTGACCCCATATGTTGACAACCCATTAGGGTGATATTCTTGAATATAATTTACTCTAGCATTCCCTTCAATATAAATATAACTTTTTTATTTTTATGTTTCAATAAAAAGACATAAAATTCTCATTTAACCATTATTGATTAAAAAATATGTAGAACACTTTTATTCAATCTTCAACAATTTTGACACTTTTATAGGACCTCCATCTAATTTGCATAGCTCTTTATTTGATTTGTATATTATTTTCCTATATAATATATCATGATTAAGCCTTGGGTTTTCCACGAAGGTATAATGCAATTAAATTCTCCCATATAAGAATGCTTCTTACTCTTTATTTGAAGTTTAAATTGTTAAATTGTCAATTAAAAAAAGTAATCATCATAGAATTGACCTTTGTCCTCTTCATTATTAGTCCTCGCCAAAGGCTTGGGACTATAGAAATCGATTTTACATTGACCACTAATTAGTTTTTGTATTGACCAAAAAGTCTATTTCTTTTTTCCATAGTTGAACTTTGTTGAAAGCGATTCAATTTTGTTTGTTGGCTTCTGATTGATCATTCAAAAAAACATCTTATTGTCGGTCCAATGGCGGCTATTTAATAAGTGATTAATTGTGGAGCTGTAACACATGGTTGGGAGGGGTGCATGTACTAGTATCAAAGTTCTGAGAGGATATCAGTTCTCGAAGCTTGTCATTGTGTCAACTATTGAATGGAGAATATGATCCAGATGGATGTTGGTGGCCTTCCACCTATTCCAACTAGTTCATTTTGGCAGTTTTCCAGTTTGGTATTTTTTTCATAGTTTTCGAGTCCCCGACTTTTGAGTCCATTTTGAGGCCCTAAACAGTGTTTTTAGGACTTCGCCACCACCTACCAAATGTTGAGTGAAAACTCAATTGTTTCTATTTCCATCTTCAGGACAGGTTGTTGTGCCATTTGGGCCATCTTTGTGTTCCATCAAGCGAGCGAGCGGAGCTGATTTGGGAAGCCCACTATAGCCAGGTGGCAAGACACTTTGACATCGAAAAGACAGTGGTAGTGCTACAGAAACATTTCTATTGGCCGAAACTCCGACAGAATGTTAATAAGTATATCAAGTCCTGCACTATCTACATTATTTCCATACCGACCACTAAGAAACAAGGTCTGTACACCCCTCTGCCTACTCCTGACAAGCCATGGGAATCTATCTCAATGGACTATATGTCGGGACTTCGTCCACCAAGAGGGGAAATGATCGTGTTTTTGTGGTTGTTGATCACTTTTCCAAAATGGCGATTATGGACTCCTGCAAGAAGAACATCGCAACAGAGGTCATTGCCAAGCTCTTCTTTGAACGACTATGGGTACATTTTGGAATCCCACAAACCATTGGCTTAGATCGGGACAGTCAGTTCCTCGACACATTCTAGTTGAGCCTCTAGTCACTGCTGGACACCAAGCTCACCAAATCCACTGCCTTCCACCCCCAGAAAGATGGCCAAACTGAGGTCGTCAATCAGATGATCATGCATATCCTGTGCATGTACAATTCCAAGCACCCTTGCACATGGGATGAGAGTCTTCCCTATGTTCAACATAGCTACAATTGAGTCCTTCATAGCTCAATCGACCACAACAACTTTCAAGTGGGGTTGGGATTCCAACCATTGGGTCCCATGGATGTTGCACTACCCCTTGTGGCCACCCCGACCGACTCGTCACCTGCTCCAACTGAAGCTAACAAATCAACATGGTTCATTGAGTGGATCTAGCACATCCGCCAACATGTTCAAGATATTTTACAGAAGTCCAATGCCAAGTACAAGCAATGCCATGATCAACATTGGGTGCCACATAATTTTCAGGTGGGAGATAAAGTTTGGTTGCACTTGACGAAAGAACACTTTACAGGGACCCATAAGAAGCTTCTCCCACTTTGTTATGGACCTTACACAATCACCAAGGATGTGGGTGACAATGCTTTTGAGCTCAACATTCCCCCTTTCCTTGGCCTATACCCAGTGTTCAATGTGGCTCTCCTTCGACCATATTTCTCACCATTATTGGACACCTCAAAGATAGAGAACAATTGAAACCAACATAGATCAACCCTAAATGCATGCAATAGGAATCCAGTGATCAAATTGTAGACACATAGGTCAAGAGAACTCGACAACAAAGGATCTAGCTTTATCGACTTGTAAAAGAAGGAAATTCCTGCACCAAGTAAAGTGGCTCACCTGGGGCCAAATTCACCAGAAATTTCCTCATATGATGGGGGAACTCAATGCAATGGAGACCATTGCTTCCTAAGGGGGGATGATTGATCCAGATGGATGTCGGTGGCCTTCCACCTATTCCAACTGGTTCGTTTTGGCAGTTTTCCAGTTTGGTAGTTTTTTCCTAGTTTTCAGGTCCCCAACTTCCAGGGTCTTTTTGAGACCCTAATGGATGGCAGTGGCCTTCCCACCTATTCCAACTAGTTTATTTTGGCAGTTTTCCAATTTGGCAGTTTTTTCTTAGATTTCGGGTCCTCAACTTCCGGGGATGTTTTGAGGCCCTAAACAATGTTTTTAGGGCTCTCCATAGTCAAATTATGGCTGGAGTTTGAGTTTGAAAACAACATGTGCAGTCCTCGGATAGACCTTTCCAATGGTCTATTGTGTTCTTGAAATAGAGATCATATGAAAAAGTTATGACCCCGAGAAATTGATGTACTAGCTTACCCCAACGGGGCCACATGGCTTTTAGTGTTTCATCTCCTAGGGTTAGGTTTTTGGATGTCTAGGTTTTTGGAATTCCTGTTTATTGTAAAAAAGGCTTGGAGAGCCTCATTGTAATCATCTTCTTGCGAATGAGCACAACCATCACATCTCTTCTCAGAGATAAGCCGCCACCATTCTAGCAAGCTTGTTTTCCATTGCTTTTTACAGTTTCAACATTTTTCCTTATTGAATAGAAGCCAATTTTACTATATCTCTATTATTCAGTGTTAATCATAATAATAATTTTCATTCATTTCATTCTGATCATAAAATCTAGATCAACACTAGGTGCCACATAATTTTTAGGTGGGAGAAAAAGTTTGGTTGCACTTGCAAAAAGAATGCCTTACAGGGTCCCATCAGAAGCTTCGCCCACTCTGTTATGGGCCTTACACCATAACCAAGGTTGTGGGTGACAATGCTTTTGGTCTCAACATTCCCCCTTTCCTTGGCTTGCACCCAGTGTTCAACATGGCTCTCCTTCAGCCATATTTCCCACCATTATTGGACACCTCAGAGATGGAAGAAAAATTGACACCAACAGAGCTCAACCATGACTGCATGCAACAAGAATCCAGTGATCAGATTGTAGACACACAGGTCAAGGGAACTCGATAGCAAAGGATCTAGCTTTATCGACTTGCCAAAGCAGGGAAACTCCTGCACCAAGGCAAGTGGCCTACTGTAATATTCTAGATATAAAAAGTATGCAGAACATAAATAAAATGCTAGAAATGGAAGACGGACAACAATATAACCAAAATAACACCACAATAATACCAATATGATACCAAAGTAACACCAGAATGAGCACTTTGATTATTGAGATCAATGTTCAGTTGCCTCTTCGAGGGGGAAACCTCTAGTTGAGCAGAGCTCTATTACAATAATATCCAAGAAAAAAGTTCTCATACCCTCAAATCCTATTTGTACTAAATATGTCTATCAAAAGAACTATCTAGAGGAATATCCTTCTAGAAGCGAAAGCTTCTATTAGGTCTTCTTACATTCGACTTATTCTTCCTTATTTCTAGGTCTTATTAATATTGACCTTTATTACATATGAATATATTATTCTACCTACGTGAGGGGTTAGGTCCCTAACATGTCCTCCCCCTTAAAAACAACCTTGTCCTCAAGGCTTGAGAAATGGAAATTGATGCAGAATGGTAGCTGGTTCCCAAGTGCCATCTGCTGGGGTTGTATCTTTCCACTGGACTAACACTTCCTTGATGGTTCGCTGATGCAGGCGACACTCACACTAGTCCCAAACTGCTTATGGCCATAGCCAAATGGAGCCTTCTTCGTCCAACTCAGGAAGGTTGGTTTGAGTTTGGCACTTATTTGCAATCACCTTCTTTAAGTAGGAAACATGAAAAACAAGATGTAGCTTAGAATGACTAAGCAAAGCTAACTGATAAGCCACCTATCCCACACACTTGAGAACGGTATAAGGACCATAAAATTTGGGCGTGCATTTCTGACAATGGTCAACCTTGAGGGAATTTTTCTTGTAAGGTTGCAGTCGAAGAAACAACTGATGCCCTTCTACAAATTGGCGTTCAGAGTGACCTTGATCTTCTTTTTCTTCATGCGATTTTGGGCCATGACCAAATTTGCTTTGAGGGTATGGAGAATAGCCTCTCAAATTGTAAGTGTTTGGTCAACCTCCTGGACCTTTGAGACACCTGGTAAATATGAGAGAACTGAAGGTGTATTTTGTCCATATACCGCTTCAAAAGGAGTCATGCGGGTAGTTCTATGGTATGAGGTGTTGTACCACCATTCAACTAGTGGTAACCATTAAGCCCACTGATTTTTCTTTTCTGATGCAAAACACCTCAAATATGTTTCCAAACACTTGTTGAAAAATTTAGTTTGACCATTAGTTTGGGGATGATAAGCTGTGCTGAGATGCAATTGGGTGCCTTGTAGCTTGAACAATTCTTGCCAAAAATTGCTGGTGAAAGTTGGGTCGCTTTCAAAAACAATAGAATGTGGCATGCCATGAAGCTTGAAGACCTGATCCATGAAAAGTTGAGCCACAATGGATGTTGTAAATGGGTGTTGAAGAGCATAGAAATGAGCATACTTGGAAAGGCGATCAAATACCACCATGATGACTGATTTATTGCCCGATTTAGGTAAGACTACAATAAAATCCATAGAGATATCCTGCCACATAGAAGGTGGAATCAGAAGCAGTTGTAGTGTGCCAAGAGATTTGACTATTTCATCCTTGCTGCATTGACACACATCACATTTAGCCACAAAATTACGAATTTCCTGTTTCATACCATCCTAGAAAAAGGAATGTTTGACCTTGTCATAGGTTTTGGTAAACCAGGAGTGCCCAGCTGTGGGTGTAGCATGAAGCCCAGAAAGTACCGTGGATTTAAGTTTTGACTGTTTACTTAAATACAAACGACCTTTGTATTGAAGCTCATCATGGAGCCAAGAGTACGTTGGGGAAACTGGAGAATTGGACTGCAATTGTTGTATCAAATGAAAAAATTTTGGATCGTGTAGCCATTCCTGGAGAACAGCTTGGAGCCAATCTGGTACAATGAAGGATAGAGAAAAAAGGGACCCTTCATCTTCATATTTTTGGGAAAGTACATCTGCAACCACATTGTCTTTTCCTTTCTTGTAAATGCTCTCATAATCATATCCAAAGAGCTAAGTCACCCATTTTTGTTGCTCTGGGGAGGAAATGCATTGTTCCAGAAAATACTTGAGGCTTTGATGATTTGTCTTAATTTGGAAGTGTTGCCCCAATAGATAAGGGAACCAAAGATTAGGGACATGCATAATAGTCAACATTTCCTTTTCATAGAATGATTTGCCCAAATTTCGTTCAGACAATTGTTTGTTGGTAAAGGCCAAAGGCCGACCCTCTTGCATAAGGACAATGCCAATTCCTTTCCCTTAAGCATCACATTCCAGAACAAAGGTCTTTGTGAAATTTGGAAGGGCTAGGATTGGAGTGGTGTACATGGCCATCTTCAAGGTTTGAAAATCCTGAGCATCTGCTGGAGTCCAAGTGAAAGAATTATTTTTAAGGAGTGTAGTGAGAGGTGCCACAATCTTTCCATAATTCTTAACAAAATTGCGATAATAACCCGTTAAGCCCAGAAATCCACGCAAGCTTTTGAGAGTATTTGGGTGAGGCCATTCTTGCATAGCTTCAATATTTTTAGGATCCACCCTGATGCCATCCTTGCCAACAAGATGACCCAAGTACTTGACTTCTGAAGTGCCAAAATCGCATTTAGATTGTTTCAGGAAAAGTCGGTGCTGAGAGAGTAGATGGAGAAATTGATCCACATGAGCAAGATGGTTTCTCCAGGTTTTTCTCTAGATGAGGATATCATCAAAAAAAACTAAGACAAAGTGATGGAGAAGAGGACGAAAGACATGATTCATGAGGCTTTGGAAAGTGGAGAAAGAATTACACAAGCCAAAGGGCATGACCAAAAACTGATAGTGGCCCTCATGAGTTCTAAAGGAAGTCTTAGGAATGTCTGCCTCTTTCATACGGATTTGGCGGTAGCCAAAACGAAGATAAAGTTTAGTAAAGAACTGGGCACCACTCAATTCATCCAAGAGGTCATCAATGACAAGAATGAGAAATTTGTCTTTAATGGTGAGTTTGTTGAGGGCGCGGAAGTTAGGAAACATGCGCCAAGAACCTTCTTTCTTCATGACCATGACCACAAGAGAAGAGTAGGGGCTCATACTAGCATGGATAACACCTGCGTTAAGCAGTTCTTGAACCATTTTCTCAATTTCATTTTTTTGGGAAAAGGGGTGACGATAGGGACATATATTAGGAGGAAGGCTTCCTGGGACAAGGGGAATGGAATTATCATGAACAACATGGGAAGGAGAGAGTCCCTGGGGAGTGGAAAAAACCACTTGATGTGTAGAGAGTATGGATTGGAGGTCCTACGACACAGATGGTGTCTCAGTTGCTTGTATGGCATGGAGTTGGGAAATAATGCTTGAATGACCTTTTTTGAGCATATTTTCCATGCGATGGGAACTAATGATCTTAGGGGAACCAACGATGATGCATTGGAACTTATATTGCTGGCCTTCCTGGTTGATTTGCATGGTTAATTCCTTAAAATCCATGAGAATGGGACCCAAAGTCCTTAGCCAGTCTGCCCCCAACACAATGTCACAACTGCCTATGTCGATAGAAAACATATGCGATTTCAGGTGGTAGTTACCAATTTGAAGACGTACATTTTCACAACGCCCTCCACATTTCATGAACCCACAATTGGCAATCATGATTTGGAAATTATTGACTGCATGGATATAGCAATTAGTTTCTTGGCAATGCGACGATGAATAAAATTATGGGTGATTCCACTATCAACAATAATGATGACCTTCCTATGCTTGATGTAGCCAATTATTTTGAGGGTTTGGGGAGCAGAGAAGCCAATGAGAGCATTTAGGGAAATGACTGGTTCTACTTTGGGAGGGCCGGAGGGAGGAGTTATGTCAGTGGGTTTAGGTGACACAGACACAAGGGGAGCTTCAACATCATCTTTCGAAACATCCTCCGAGATGACCATAAAAAGTTTTTGTTCCTTACACTTGTGTCCCAGAAAATATTTTTCATCACAATTATAACAAAGGCCTTTGAGTTGGCGTTCATTCATTTCGGCCCTGATTAATTTTTGGATCTTTAGTGGAGTATAAGGAGGAGTGGGATTTACTAGTTTAGTGTGAGGAATAAAGGAGGGTTTCCGGTTTTGAGAAGAGAAAACCTGTTGTGATTCCTTAGATATTTTAGTATCCTCCACCCAACTCTAAGATTGAGCCATGAGGACATGGGCACAAATCTCATCCTTGAGGCCACTGATAAAACATTCTAGGAAAAAAACATCAGACATGCCCTCTGTACGCAAAGTCAGTCACTCAAAAGAAACTATAAAGTCTTCCACTGTGCCAGATTGTTTCAACTTTGTCAAAGGGCCTAAATGGTTGGTGTCAATGTCAAAGTGTTCATAAAGGTCAGCCACAAAGTGTGTCCAAGCAACATACCCTTGACAGGCAATTTTTCTCCATTGCCACCATTGCCAATGTTCTTGATGTAGATGGAGAACACCATACCGGAGTTTGGCCAAGTCATCTGTAATTTCGTACAAAGAGAAATAATGTTCCATTTGAGTTACCCAACCAATGGGATCCAAGCCATCAAATTTGGTCACATCCACACGCGAAAGGCGTAGGTCATGCTGAAAGTGATGGGGTTGAAAATTATGTGAATGAGAGGAAGTTTCAGCTTCGGTATGAAAATGTGGGCCAGATAAAGGGGGATCTGTAGGGATATATAGCTTGGTGTAGATCATCGAAGCAATAGATTCAAGATAGGTAGTAATGTCTTGTTTGAGGTCTTCTTTGAGTTCCTCGATTGAGGCGGTGACGGGGGAATGCGTGTTTTTATTGATGGTGGAAATATGGGCACTGAGTTGTCTAACTTCTTGTTGGGTCTCTGTGAAATTAGATTGCAAGGTATTGAAGTGAGCTTCCAAGTCTTGGCTACGGGTATGGGCCATGATGACGAGGGAACCTAAAAGGGGCAGGTGGGGTCAAAAAATTTGCTGAAAAATGATAGGTATGAATGTGATAAGGGAAAATAGATAAATCCAATGGAATAGGTCTCAAATAATGGTGCAACAAAATCCAGACTTTGTTTTTTACACCTGCGGAGTTATACTTCGGTCTAAACAATACTGCAGTGATGAAATGCACAAATGCTTAACCAAAAAGAAATGAGTAGTGATTTGGTAACTCAAACACAGTTGCATGGAAATAGATCTTTTCTGTTTTGATTTTTTTTTGTTTTCATCCCCAAAGGTTAGGTATTCAAGGGTTCTACAGACAAGGGTTTTCCCTGTGCTATAGATCTCTGATATACATGAGGGTTCCAATAGTAGTACTCGACCCAATATCTCAGGACACCAACTAAAGAGGCTACACCGTTTCCTTAGTCGTACTACTCAACTACCCAGGTACTAGAGAGTATCTTCCTGAGTGTTGTTCTCGGTTGCACTATAACAGTCAGGAAACCGATCGGTTTATCTAAAGAGGGCTTCAAGAAATCTAGGTCGATCCATATACAGGTGTTGTTTGATGCGCTACCACTCGAAGGGGTGCCAACAGGGGTTACAAGGGTGGCCAACAGATGTGCGCTTAAGTACCACTTGTATTTCCTACATGTATGAATCCCCCACCGTGGGTTTATGCACGTAACAATAGATCTTTGTAGCTTAAATATGTCGAAATATGTCTCTACCCTGAAAAAAAATTAACCCACAATTTTCTGCTGAGGAAAGTGCTTTGATACCACTTGTAATATTCTAGATATAAAAAGTATGCAGAACAAAAATAAAATGCTAGAAATGGAAGACAAACAACAATATAACCAGAATAACACCACAATAATACCAATATGATACCAAAATAACACCAGAATGAGCACTTGGATTACTGAGAGAAATGTTCACTTGCCTCTTCAAGGGGGCAACCTCCAGTAGAGCAGAGCTCTATTACAATAATATCCAAGAAAAAAGTTCTCATACCCTCGACTCCTATTTATACTAAATATGTCTATCAAAAGAACTATCTAGAGAAATATCCTTCTAGAAGTGGAAGCTTCTATTAGGTCTTCTTACATTTTAATTATTCTTCCTTATTGCTAGGCCTTATTAATATTGACCTTTATTACATCATAATATATTATTCTACCTACATGAGGGGTTAGGTCCCTAACACTCACTGGGGGCCAAATTCAGTAGAAATATCCTCATCTCACGGGGGAACTCAACACAATGGAGACCATTTCTTCCTAAGGGGG
>JASDQU010502123.1:18921-35348 GCA_032191745.1 Picea mariana | reverse complement strand
AAACACTATGTTGAACTTGGTTGATTTTACAATCTTCAGTATTTCCTGTGTATATTATTTTATCTTGTTTGTAAAATTTTATTTCTTTTTGTTGCTTTTCAGATTTATTTTTTTATTGTTTTGGTTTTATTTTGAGTCAAATTGAATTAAATGAAGTTGCTAGTATGATGGTTTATTTGCAAAATTTTCTTTAATCTGTTATAAAACAACAACAAAGATGAATGTACTCTCATTCTACAATAATACTTATGTAGTTCTTGTCGTACCTATAGATGTATGTCTTTAACTTGATGACTTCATTCATTCCCTCTTTCCTCTTTCTCGTGCTTCCTTTCATGAGAGAATCATTTCAAGAGCACATCAGAAAATTTTACAAAATTTTTGAGAAAGAGAACACATCAACAAACTTTATTTTTAGCTTCAAAGTAATAACCAGAAGTTCTGAACTATAAGCCTGCTATAAGCATACTTCCATGTGGAGTCGTCAGATGTTGACTCAATTTTTTGTCACCTACATAAAAATATGGCAAATTATTGCAAAGCCTATGATTATAACTACTATATAGCTATTAGGTGGGGTACCCAAAGAGAAAATGCAAAAGAATTGGTCTCTAAAATCTTTTCCTTAGCATGACATATTTCAGTTTGTGTCCTCTTCATTCAAGGTCTCATGGTTATTTGATTAGATCATGCATATGGTTGACATTTTAAAGGTTCATATGTATGGTGTTTTGAATACACACGAGGATTTGATACCATGGCAATTTCAGAAGCAGTCTTATTCAAAATTTCCAAAGGCAGTTATGAGTATCACTTGCATAAAATAATTACAAGCATACTATTATACAGTTTACATCTTATGGTGATTGATAAAAATTTACTAGTGTTATGAACTCAAACCTGATATATAATCATCATATGTACCAAACATTAGGTTGCATGGTTATAAATTCTTTTTTGGGTTTATATGACTCAAATACCCATTAATAAATAGTACCTAGTATGGAATTATATGGCTCTTACCCATATGTAAATCTCATTGGTTATATGGTGTTAAATACTTTGGGTTTTGATTCAAATCATATAGTACTTCACATTGAAAATAATTTGATACACAGTATGAGGTATATTATATGTGACTTGTTGGTTTTGGGTTGCGAACCACATATTACATATAGCTGTAAAGTTTGATGTATATTGCATGTACTATAAGTTTATAGTATGGTTTATAATGGAGTTATTGGCAGCGGGATCGAGGTTTATTTGATTTGATATAATGGTGAGCTCACATAATACGAGGTTTTAGGATTGTAGACTTGAAAGTTTTGCATAATACGAGGTTTTAGGATTGTAGACTTGAAAGTTTTGCATGATTGTAGACTTGAAAGTTTTTAGGATTGTAGACTTGAAAGTTTTGCATGATTTTCTTTGAGAAAGAAAATGAGAAAAATGTTTCTTTATAGAAGATTAGTCATAGCTTTGTTTGTTTCCTCCATACTTTCACTTGAAGTTTGAAATCCAATTCTACAGTTTGCATTCATTTGAATTTTGAAATCCAATTCTCTTTTGTATGCGTTCATGCACATTTTAGGGTGAACTAAGTCATTTTTTGTGAATACGTTTATGGGTTTGTTATAAACTTACTTTGTGACTTTTTGGGTTACTGTTGATATTTTGAAGATGGGTTTCGAACCTAGGTCAAATTTCTGAATTGAAAACCATATCACGCCTGTACAAAAAAATCTAAAGTTTATGCTCAATTGCGTAAAGAGGATGAAATATATTTGTTTCAAACTCAAAATTTTTGGCTTGCTTAATGACATCATGTTTCATTCTGGGTGCGACTGGCATTGATTATTAAACTTGAAATTTTACAAGACTATAGTGTTACCTACAACCAGCCTTGTCCTCATAAGGATTACATGGTGTCTCCTTGAATCCAACCGTTTTAATAGATGACAGGTTCAAAACCTGATTTTTCACTCAAAGCCTTTTTAAAATGATTAAATACCTTTTGAAATGGGTTTTGGACAATCTACAAAGTACTTCGAATCGGGTTTGAAGTTTGGTATTTGAGATGGTTTCGAGTTATTTGAATTATGGGTGTATGGACATTATTTTGAGAAAATTGTCTTGGGTCTAAACCCTAACCCTGCAATGGAGTTCGTAAACTGAAACTCGGACTCTTTGAGTTGCATGAAAACTTTAAATTTTTCTTTTAGTACCATTATGTTATTGTTTCTTTGCTTGAAAACCTAATGATTTTGATTGAGGAGACTGTGGATTTAATTGAAGTTGTGTGCATAAAACAAAATATGGTTTCCCTTGGTGAACTCATCATTTTAATTTGAACTATTATATGTCAATGAGAATGAAATATTGTTGTTGGATGGCATTTTTTGGACTTTATGACTATAAGCTACAGGCTCGAACTCTGGTCATTCTAATTGGAATACTTTACAATATTACCAGTTGAGCCATGGCTTCTCCTTATTTTATTTTCTTCGACCATTATTGAAGATTTGCTTGGGTTGAATCAAATTCATGACAATTTATTTTGATTGATTGGCATAAATGGAATTAAATGAAGTTAGGGCATTACCCTATAGTTCAAATTTCAATTACAAGATCTATTTTGAATAAGTAAATTAAAAGATTATGCATAGAATTTGGATGATATGACAAAGGGAAATAATAAAATTCATATTGAAATATTATTATATAGACTCATTTTTTCCTCCATTTATTACACTTTACATGAATTATTCCCTCAATCCCCATTCATAAAATTATTGTTCTCATTTGCACCCTGTCTATGTAATTAATTTGAAAATATGCACAGTTTGGATGTAGAATCAAAAGAAAAGGTGTTGTTATAGCAATTATGAATGATTAGTTTTGGTTTGGAAGCATTCATGGAATGATTGGCTATTTATTTAACTGAGGCAGAGGCAATAAAGACATGTTGGTTGAAATATTGTGAAAAAAAATTAAAAGAAGTCACATTTATTATATAGATTTAGTTCCTCTCGTCAATCTCACTTTTCATAAGTTATTTCCTAAAAATCGGTATCATCTATTTCCTTTCTCCATTTCAATCATGTATATATAATAAAATATGAATGTGAAAAGGGCATTGTTGGATGTGGTCAGCATGGTAAAGAACAGAGCAAAAGATAAGAAAGGATTTGTTGATTGGTTGGCACTTGTATATGTATATTTAAGATTAAATATGGGAAGACTTCTTTTATAAGTTATGATCAATATGTATCGATTGTAGACTTGTATACTATAGATGTGGTTAATGGATGATGTATTTATGTCCCTATTTCACTTTACTCATTTTCACTTCCCTTTTATGTTGTATGGTTGTGTCATGTTAGACTGAGTTTAATCATTAAGACAAATTATATTAGATGTATTATCTTATTACTATTTTATATTTGTGCTAATTGCATTTTCATGGTTATAGATGAGCTTCTTCTGTAGATGAATTAACATAGGAGGAAATGGGGGAAATAGAGGAAGAAGAGTTTGAGGGCATAACACCTTTTAGCAGCCTGGGGGGCATAAAAAATTGAAGTTTTCTATTCATTTTGATGTTGACTATGATGGGTTCCAACAATTGATTCAGATAGGGAATTTGAACCTTGGTGGTCAGCAAGCCTTGGCACACCCCAAAGAAGCTCCTAATGCTATCTTACAGCCTCACACTAGTATTGTGAACATCCTTGAGTCTCATGTGCAGCCTCATGTTGATGGATGGGGTAATTTACCTGCTAATCCTTCTTCGGGTGCCAATCAGTGGCCTATGCCTCCCCCTCCTCCACCAGTTCACACTGTTGTTGCTAGTGCATCTATTCCTTTCCCTCCAGTTCAGCGAGTGCAACCTATTCACACAACTACTACACATGAATCAATGCCTCATCCTCCTCCTCCTTCAAAGGATCATAAAATCACACCACATTTCTTACAAATTGACAAAGGTAAGCATTTTGTTACTTCAACCAGCATGGCCAAATCCTCTTCCTCTGCTCATTCAAATATTAAATCAACAAACTGTGGGAAAAAAAATTTACATGAAAAGCATCCTGAAATTTCCCAGCTGAAAGAGAAAAAGTCTCAATATGAGGACATAATTAATGAAACAAATGAGTTTTTCAGGAAGAATTTTCTCGAATTGTTTTAGTTATGTTTGGACAGATTTTGACTATGACAATTTTGAGGACAGATGGTAGAATCATGATATTTATTTTTGAAACTTTTAACATATCATGTTATTTTTTATGTGAGATACAAGTGGAATTATGTCATAGTGTTTTTAATCCATGCTTATGATATGATTATGATGTTGATTTTACATTTGATGGTTATATGGAGCAACAAGGAAAATATATTATGATTTTTGAAATAAAGTGTGCATATAGAGGGGGACCCCGCCTATTTAGTTATTATTTATTTATTAATTATCATTATCAATAAAGTTACTTGTCCTATTTCTCAACTAAAGTTATTTAAATTTAGTAACTAAAAGTAGTTCAACTACTTGAGGAACTACCTTTTGGAGAATAAAAGGAAGAAACAAAGGAGAAAGAGGACATGAATAATTAGAGAGAAACACTTCTGATAAGGTTTGTTTGTGTTCATACTGAGATTTATGAATTACATCTTCTCATTTTCTGAATTTCTTAAAAAGGCTTAATCCTCTTATTGATAGCAGGATATTTCTAAAGGTGGAAAAGAAGTAAGGACCATGAAGTATTGATATTTGACATGCTTCAGAAGGTCATTCAATTCTCTTGACAGTATGTGTGATTTTATTAGAATTTATGAATTAAGTTTCAGGTCTGATTGAGATTATTTTGCAGAGTCAATACTTGGTGGGCTTGTGACTTGGTTGATCCAGTGAATATAGTATTGGTCATTTTATTCCAGACACCAGTTGTCTATATATGATGTTCAATTCCATATTAGACTTCTAAGTCTGATCTTGGTCCTCACCCTCGCAGGGGTTTGAAAAGAGACATTCTTGGTGTAACTCAGAAAACATTTCATTAATAAAAATATGGTTTTTCTCAATTGAGACTTGTGTATTTCTGATTTTGAAATTGTTATGTTCTTTACTTCATTCACTTTAACTATTGTAATCATTTACATACAAATTTTACATGTTATTTAAGATAAAACACACAATTATAGAATAACATCAGGTCGAAGAACATATTTCTTGAGAGTTGATTGATATTTTTGCAAGGATATAATCCTAGGGTAACATTCTCGATTATCTTAACTTGTCCTAGTAAGATTAGAAAATGCTTGAGTGAGGAGTTTCCATTCCTCGCCTCAATAGGGACGACTTGTAAAACTCATTGGTTCGACCTATACTTTTTGGTTGGGTCGACCTAACATAATATTTCATATCTCCTCATTCATATGGAGTTAGAGGGAGTTTCATATACCATTGTAAAGGTCTTAGAATAAGATTTTCAACCATATATCTTGTGATCTCATTTGAGCTAGGTATTCATAGTAAAAATGCATTCAAATATTGGGTATCCAAACTAAGCATCAACGATCCAAAAACAATATTTCCAACCATCTCCTTCTTGTAATCTTTATCTTGGACATATGTAGTCTCCCCTTGTCTTTGACATCAATGACAACAATATTTCCAACATGCAGGGGGCAATTCCCTTTTCAAAAGTCTCAACCACCTGCAACCCACATCATGCATAATTTAAGTTCATACAGATGAGGGGGAACCTCTCGTGAATCTTGTTGTGGTCCCAGACTTCCCACACCTGCATTCCATATTGTTTACCTAGCTTCCCCAAAATCTGCATGTCGCATCCCCGCAACACACATTCTCATACTTAAAATATTTTCTTACTTCCTCATGAATCATATGAGACGATGACACCTGTTGTTCCTCCTGCATCCCTCATTTTTCATGATACTCTTTCTCCTTGCACTTGCATTCTGTGTAACCCCACACCCGCATTCCATGTAGGACATGGTTGTTGGTTTCAAGGTAACCATGGAATATCCACCACACGTATCTCACATGGAAAGAATGGTTCTTGTTAATTAACGAGGATTGATTTCCACATGTATCCCCCTGGGCCTTGTGTACACAAATGACGGTTACGATTTAATGAGCAATATGCACCAAGTGTACGAGTGGGAAAATTTGAACAATGGATTGACTCCTAATTTATGATTAGCAGGGAAGCCATCGGATAGAAAATATTATTAATACATGTAATACTCATACTTACCTAAGCACATTGAAAGTAGAAAAAAATCATGAACAAGAAAAGGTGAGAACCATTTTGTGGAGATACGATGAATTCATTGGCTCAAGAAAGAACGGAACTTCAATGGTCTATTGCATATCAATTGTATTCTGAGATTTTCCCTGAAGATACAATTAAAAACAAAGTCTAGACTTTAGGGATAGATAAAGCTGGTTGTGTACCTAAAGTGTTTGATTTTAGAGAAATCATAAGATGGTGCACTTGAAGATTTGATTCAAAGCACCATTTAATCGAGGTAAAGGAGAGTGGAAAGACTCATATTTTTTTAACGCCCAATCATTTTATAAGGATGTTGCAACTCCCAACACCAAACAAGGTCCTTAAGCATTTTGATGCAGAATCCTTCCTACATGCTCAAGGTGGTGGTGTGAATCTACTCAAGGATTTTTTGGTCCAACCTCCTGTCAGACCCTCGAGCCCCAACAAGATTAATACATGCATGTTGCTTCATCCATATAAAGATTTTGCATGGATTTTAACATGACTGATAGGTCAAGACTCAACACCTTACATTACAAGGTATGTTTTATATATCCTCCATTACTCAGTATGAGTAGGGGTTATTTTTCGATTGGGACCATATTATTTCAATTGAGATTTCCAACCAATTTTCAAACTACATTCAAACTAATAGGTTCTACATTGCCTCTTACTTGGTTCTTTCTTTGGTTTACTGTAATACATTTAAGGGCATGCCTCCAAGGGGAACTGTCAATTTTGACGAAGATCATGTTCAATTTTGGTACCCCGCATTATGGAAGCACAAGGCCCCATTTCATTTTTACCAAATCCAAGATTCCTTTGTCAACAAATTTAGAAGTATACTCATCGGGACTAAACCAGCTAGGTTGACAAAGGAGACCATGTATTTTCTCATGGGGAAGGGAGTATGTGTGTTGGATGAATATTTCATGTACATAAGGCTCTTTGGTTTTAAAGGGAAACCCCTTATTCTTCCCCGGTTTGTTTGTGACAAATTATTGGTTTATGAGTTATGTAGATAGGACATGGTATTTTTTCTTTGATAAGAATAGGAAGTGGAAATGTATTCCCATGCCTCTCAAGATTGTCAATATTATAGTCAGTGATTCATCAATCCTGACCAATATGGAAAGGTTCTTCAAGTCTTGTAATATGAAATAAGAATAAGCCCATAGTGGTTTTGATCCTAAAGGAGTTTTCGCCACTCATATGGTTTCAATTGGATATGCCTCAGTTTTTAAGAGGTTGGAAGAAATTATAGGACGTGATGACAATGAGGACGATCATATTGAAGAAAAGGTGATGTCCACCCCAAGTAAAACTACTCCCAAAAAGAAGAATCAAATCACCCGTGGATATTCACATACAAGGGAAATTTCAAATTTTGGTGCAATAGAGTTTCCTCTCCCAAAGGTAAACAAGTAGACACATCATAGACAAAGGGGCATATCCATAGCTAGTGTCAAAGGTGGTGTAGTTCATCACTCCCATAAGAGTTCCTCTTCATGCCACAATAATCAGGAAGTTAATGTTGGCATAAGAGAGAATAATGAGGTATGTGTGGGTGATGGACATGGACAAGATCCCCCTCAATATCATTTGTAAGTAATGCATGTTGTTACTCTTGTTCCCAAGAGAAAGAAGAATCTAGATAAAGGAAATTCTCAAGACCCTAGAGGTCCTAAAACAAAGGAACATACATGAATGATGAGGTCATTAATGTTCTCGCATGGGCCACAGTACAAATAGCGGAGAGTAAATTGATAGCAGAGGATTTTTTCTGAGAGGGGCCAACATTTTTTGAGGAAGAGTATGTGACTCTTCACCATGCCAAATATGATAAATATTACAAGAAGATACATATTGAAAGGGTCAATCTAAAGGATAAAAGCATGACAAGAAATTGGAGCTCTAAAATTGAAGTCAAAGNCACCCGTGGATATTCACATACAAGGGAAAGTTCAAATTTTGGTGCAATAGAGTTTCCTCTCCCAAAGGTAAACAAGTAGACACATCATAGACAAAGGGGCATATCCATAGCCAATGTCAAAGGTGGTGTAGTTCATCACTCCCATAAGAGTTCCTCTTCATGCCACAATAATCAGGAAGTTAATGTTGGCATAAGAGAGAATAATGAGGTATGTGTGGGTGATGGACATGGACAAGATCCCCCTCAATATCATTTGTAAGTAACGCATGTTGTTACTCTTGTTCCCAAGAGAAAGAAGAATCCAGATAAAGGAAATTCTCAAGACCCTGGAGGTCCTAAAACAAAGGAACATACATGAATGATGAGGTCATTGATGTTCTTACATGGGCCACAGTACAAATAGAGGAGAGTAAATTGATAGCAGAGGATTTTTTCTGAGAGGGGCCAACATTTTTTGAGGAAGAGTATGTGACTCTTCACCATGAAAAATATGATAAATATTACAAGAAGATACATATTGAAAGGGTCAATTTAAAGGATAAAAGCATGACAAGAAATTGGAGCTCTAAAATTGAAGTCAAAGGTCTAAGGAATTAAGGGGTTCTCAGGTTTCATCAGGCCACAGGTGAGGTATTATCCCAATTGATAACATATAAAGAGTTAGATAATGCTATATTGAAGAATAGGATAAGGGAGCTCAAAGTTTCCCTTACCCCGAAGCCATTATTTGGAAATCCCTTATCTATTATAGTCCCATATGAATTCCCTAAACAAGTGACTTAATCAAGCTCTAAGGTTGCTAGGGATGCTAAAATATTGATGGGTGTCAAGAAATATGTTGTTGAAAACATTAATAAAAGGATCGGCATAATCATGGAAGATCTATAAATTTCTATAGAGGCAGGTGTCATGATAGGAAGAGTTTGTTCACTCAAGGAATTCTTGCAAAAAGACTTACAAATTGATGAACATTTTTATAAAAATGCAGTAAGTGCTTTCATTGCAAGAATATCAAGAATGGATGAGATTACAAGACAAAAATAAGATCTCTCTTATAAAAATAGATTGAAGAAAATGCAGGTTGGTTGGCTTGGGAGGATAGATACCTTCCAACAATTGATTGCCACCTGCAATGGTCTTGAAGGAAGGAGAAGTTCATTGTTTCTGAGGGTGATGGATATCATCAAGGAACTTGAAGGCCCACTTTTAATAAGGGATTCAATGTTATTGATAAGAGATCAAATGGAAGATGAGCTAGGTATATTAAGAGTCACATGGGAAACTGAATTTGATGACCTCACGAACTTTCTAGAGGATGAGATATGATACTATCTAGTCAGTTTCATGAACGAGAATGAATACAAATTGTTTATTGCACAATAGAAGTGTGACACGTTGAAGACTATTGAAGATGAGTTGTTCAGGATTAGAGTTAAACAAGATATATAACTATAGCATCGTTACACAAGTATATTCAAGAATGGCTAAAGGGTGTGATGGAAGTGATAGCTAGCCCACCTTGATATTGAAGATTAAAGAAACAATTATGACAATTCAGACCAATCATGCTACTGTTTATTTAAAGGGAAAGGAAAGAAAGCATAAATTAGAACCACCATCCCTTGCTCCCATTTTTTTGAGTATAAGTATTGTTTGAAGCATTCCCCAATGTTTTCTTCTTGCTCAGTCCACAATCATTCAGTCTTATCATATGAATGCTATTGTTTGTGTACAAGACCAATTTATGACTATTTACTTTTGTCTTAAAAGTTACCTCTGCTCAATATATGGTCCATGGGAACCCCATCCTAGTCCATTAGGATGAACACATTTCTTATTTTCCAGTTTAAGTTTCATGAGTATTATACAGTGCCAATTTGGAACAGATTTTATTTGATCTCGAATAGTCAATTTGTATTTATTATTTAAACTCCACAAAGAGATATTATGGAGCTCATGAATTTTGTGGTTTTTTACTTTTATGTGAGCATGAAATCTCGAGAGTTTCCTTTACATCCTTATGATAATAATGTCACAAAATATTTTAAAGTTCTCTTAAAATGACCATATTTTCCACTCTATATTAAGTTTGTATTGCTTCAAATTTGTTGCTTTATATTTCTATGATATGGGAAATGGTTATGGTGGAATAGGGACTTATGTTTTCTTTCTTTATGATTGAAATTTATTCCCTTAATCTATTCATTGTTTTTTCCACTCACAGTGTAATACCCCAAGGTCGAGCTCCAAATGAATTGTAATTATGTTTATATGCTAGTGAGCCAAGTGTTTATAAGTTGGGAGGCTTATGTGAATATTAGGCTGGAGATCCTGGATCGCTTAAGGCCAATGAGCCTATTTTGTATATGTAATTATGCATATCATTAAAATAAAATAAAAATCACATCATTGCGTGTAGACAGAACACGAAGAAAGAGTTATGGGGGACTAAGCTCCAATAGGTAGGGAAAGGGAGGACTAGGAGACTAGGGGAAAAGGGCTAAGATTGAGGGCTTAACCCCAAGGCTGTATCATATTATTATTTCCTAAAGACTATGGTGAGGATAATTGCTTTATCATAAGTATCATGGAAGATGGAATAAATCCCAAGTGGAGAGAAACGAGCTCCAGGAGAGCCATGTGTCAATCATGGCGCATGAAAATATAGGTGGGGGAAAATAGTATGTTATGCATCTTTTGGTTATTCATGCACTGAGAATTATTCACATGGTTGAACCTCCTCCATCATCAACCTCTGTAACTTGCATGCACTTGTACTTTTTTGAGCCTGTATCCTGCCTTAAGGTTGGTTGTTCCTTCCATCATCTATTCCATATCCGATCTCTATTGTTGCCATCACCCTTACCCGTTTGACTTAGGAGCTGGACAGAAGAACTAGGTTGTAAGGATTGTGGGTTTGAAGAGGTAGGTTTTTAGGCTCGTGGATTGAATAAGCGGGTTGTCAAGCCAATGAGCAACTCTCTCTAAGTGAGAGAGATTGTTTGGAAAGTGATTTCTCCTGGAGGGATCCCAACAAAGGCTACAAAGCTCTAAGAATTCATGTCTGGCTTGTTTTTGAAGCCCTGGAAGGGAAGTGGAGCAGCCGATGGAATGTTGAACGGTGAAGATGTATACTTCCCAGGGTGGGAGAGGCATGTGGGGAATGAGAGGTTGTGAGTTGTGTGTGTAATTTGGCTCTTACTTCATGTTGTACTATGCGACTTCTCACAGTCTTAGCCTACCTTAGGAATCCCTCTGCCCGGGTGGAATTTAGTCCCAGGACGGGGGTGACCCACTGCTGAGAGTGATGAGTAGAGTGGTCTAAATCTAGGAGATTCGTGGAAGGTCTACACACAGTTGGTGGACATCAATTAAAAGATAAGTATCAATTGTGTTAATTCCACATGTTGTGTTTAAGTACATGTCTATTATTTATAAGAATTGCATGTGTTTGTTGCACATATGTTTTACTGTTAATTCCACATGAATCTGTGTTGTAGAAAAATGTTTATGTCTATTTAAATTTACATTATATATATATATATATACACCACAGAAATGAAGAATTTTTCCAAGTCATGTTCCCCAGCAGGTGGTTGGGGGTGTTACAAATTGGTTTCAGAGCTTGAACGGAAGCATAATTGTGGCAGCATGCCCTGGCTTGCGTGGTTGGGGAATGTTACAAATTGGTATCAGAGCCCATGGTTTAAACACTAAACCTGGATGGGCCATGTATATGGAATTTGAAGTAAGGAATTCACAGAGAATTGATGAAAAGAGTGCTAGAGGGGTGTTGAGAGATCTCCTGGGTTGTAATTGAAAAATCAAGAGGAGTGGTGGATCAATTTGTAATACTAAATGTGGTTAAGAGCCACGAATTTGAATTTGAGCCATAGGATTTGTTCAAGGGGAGGTAGACCCTTCCCAACTATCAGATCTGGTAGAGGATCAAGGCGGATAACCCCCAAAATCCTTCGAACTTAGATACTTCGGTGAGATTAAAGTTATGTCGAGAAAAGGAGTTGAATCTCGAAGCTTTGAAGTCTTGGAGTAAATCTCAGTCGTAGATCATCTGGGAGGAGGAGGGCCATATATTTTTCCCCAAGTGGTTTGGTGGTTCGCAATTCAGGTAAATCTATTGAAGTTTGCACTGGATGGAATTTTTCTTGAAGTCCTGAAGTCTGAAACCCATTTGGATCTTTCGCTATCAGAGACACATGTTCATAGATCATTCGTGAGGGGTTTTGGTGGTTCGTTAGTTTGGGGGTTATGTGGTGATCAACATTGAAAATTGTCGAAGTCCAAATCTCGAAGTACTAAAGTCCCAAAACTTTGGAGTAGCGCAGTTCGAAAGTTCATAGTTCAAGAGAAATGGAGAGTAATGTAGAGGAAATCTCTAAAGTACCAAAGCCCTGAAGTCTCAAAGCTCTGGGAAACATTTGTTCGAAAGTTCGACATTCGAGAGAAATGGAGTGTGCTAGTGTTGGATCTCCCGAAGCCTGAAATTCTGAAGTCCTGTAGTGAAAATGAGACATGGCAGAATGATGTCATCAAGGGTGACGTGAAACTCCTCTAAACCTACAATGTGTCACTTGTTTTGTACTTTTGACATGCCCTTAGTACTAATTGGGACCTGACACATGTCACTCGACAGTGGGGCCACATGTCACCACCTTGATTAATGACAGTTGTACTATGTGGACCCTGGAAGGTTAAGAAGTTCAGGAATTTGACATTCAGGGGATTTGTGGTGTAGTGTGGAGAAGTCTCCCAAAGTTTCAAAGTCCCGAAGTCCTGAAATCCCGTAGTGACATGGCTTTTTTATGTCACCTAGGGTGACGTGGACACACTTGATTCTTTCCGCGTGTCACCGTATTCCATGTTTTTCAAAGACCATTTGTGCTAGTTGGTATATGACAGGTGTCACCCATCAGAGAGGACCACGTGTTTGTTCCTTATTTTTTTCCACATAGCACCCCCTTGGTGCTTAGTTACTGACAAAGACTCAGGGAATTTTCCAATTTGGCGTTCAGAATGAATGAAGTGTGATGAAGGTAAAACCCCCGAAGCTCTGAAGAGCGGAGTAAATCCTCACCATTGATTGGGAGAGGACACATGGTAGTAGATATCATAGTCTGGAGACTTGGCACTCTAGAGAATTCAAGGCATAAGTAGTTGTGGTTGAGGACTCCCGAAGGACCGAAGATCGTATTCCATCTTAGCCATTAATTACAGTGGACATGTGGTGCCAAATCCCAAGGTCTGGAGACTGGGTACTCCAGAGGAATTGAGTTGCAGGTTTCTTTGAGTCGAGATCTCTAGAGGGTCGGAGTTAATCTCGACCATTGATTGGGAGAGGATACGTGGAATCCGGAATCATTGAGAGTGTGGACACTATGTAACTCTCAGAGTTGATCTTGGTCATTGGTTAGTGAGAAGGTGTGGTCCGTTGATTTTTTGTTTGTGATTTCACTGGTTCGACACTCCGGAGGACCTGTAGAGCAGAGTAAGCAACTGGACGTGGAGAAATTTCATATTAGTAATGGGTGATATCATGACCATTGGATCCATGTAGAATAGATCAATGGACAAGAACAATTGTGGAATTCCAAAGGTAAATTAACGAGGATTTTATTTTACATCCTGCAATAAACCAGGATCATAGATATCCATCGGGAGGAAGATCAATGATGGACGTTGATTTTTCGTTCCATCGCACATCTTTCCATTGTGGAAATCCAAAGGAAAATTAATGAGGAGGCTATTTCACATCCCATAATCAATCAGAATCATAGATATCCATCAGGAGGAAGATCAATGGTGGATGTTGATTTCCACTCCATCGCACATCTTTTCATTTTGGAAGTCAGGGTTGTTGTTAAGACGCAAGCATGTTCGAGGTTCTCAATCAACCAGGATCGTCGATCTTAAAGTGATCGATAGATCAACAGGTTTTTTTTGTTTTTTTCAGTTTCAGGATTGGAACACACATAATATTGGGGTCATAATTCCTGGTGAAGAGAGCTTTAGGTTCAGTGCAATGGTAAGAAAGAAATTGGTTCCTGGTAAAGGGAATTAAACCTTGGTTATGGGTTTGAACATGAGGATCTTATATTAAGCTTCTGAAGGCTAAACAAAACTCTGATATATTATGAAAGCAGGCGTTAGAAAGGTTTTGAACAGTAAAATGTAATTGTTCACCCAAAAATTGGATCCAAATAGTCAAATTATTAGGAAATCAATGGAAATAAGTCTGATATATATTATTGAACTAGAATGGTTCAAGTTTTCATGAAATTGTTGAGATAGTTATCCTGACAAATTTCTGTTGGTTGCACATTTTTGCAAAGTTTTAATTTTTCAAAGAAGAACAGAATCACCATAGAGTGCAGAGGGATGGAGGATGCACAAGAGGATTACAGTCAAGAAGATGAGATTAGAGGAATGGATTCCCATTTGGGAGTTGAAGGAACAAACTCCAATGGGCATGGAGAAGGAAAGGATGAAGACATAAATCTAGTTGAGACCATCAGAAAATTGCAGAAAGATGTCCAGAGTCACAAGGTTGATAATGAAAGGATTATGAAGGCGAAGGAGCAGCAAGAATAATTCAACATGAAGTTAATACAGACCCTGGAAATAATTGAAAAGAAGTTGGATAAGGAGAGTGGCTCTAGAAAATCGATAAGCCACAGGAACCCTGAGGAAAAAGGAAAATCTGGGAGTGATAGCAGACATCACCATCACTCTCAAAGAGAATCCAAAAGGAGAGAACATAGCAGCTCCATTCCAACCCCTTCCAAGGAACATAAGAGGTCTGGGGTGGATGAGTTGAGAGGAGAAATGAACAAGATCAAACTTCCTAATTTTGATGGAGAGCACAAGAAAGATTAAGATGTTGAGACATGGTTATTGGGCATGAGAAAATATTTCCAACTACATAATTATTCTTCCTATGCAAAAGGAAGAATTGTTATTTATCAATTGAAAGGAAAGGCATCCATGTGGTGGGATCAGTTTGTGCAGGTGCAACACATTAAAGAGAAGAATGTTACATGGAAGGAGTTCAAGAAGTATTTTGAAAATAAATACTTGACCAAGAGATAGTATGACAAAAAGATGAAAGAGTTCTTTGAACTCAAACTGGGAAGCATGGCCATTGATGAGTATGAAAGGATATTTTTAGAATTGTTGAAGTATGTATCATTCATCAAGGATGAGACAGTTAAGATTCAGAAATACCTAAGTGGGTTGTCATCTTTCATCAGTGATAAAATTCAGTATGATGATCCTAAAACCTTGGAGGAAACCATAAGGTGAGCTAAGTGCTTAAATGATCAGCAAAAAGGAAATCCTACTTTCCAGAAGGCTTGGGAGAACAAGAATAAGTTTAAGAGGGAACATAGAAAGAAGGGGAACAAGCCACCATTTTTCATAAACAATCCTCAAGGACATCCATCTTTTAGAGAGCATAGAATGGATGAAGTAGGTGGGAAAAGACCAAGGTAGACACTTATTCAATTTTGGGTTTGTAAAGGAGACCATAAGTATATAGATTGTCCTCACAGAAGTGACAAGGTGAGAGTTGTCCATAATGTACAACAAGCAAAAATAGTGGAGGACATGGGAGGAAATGTACCAAGGATCTATGCAGCCCTAGACAACAAACAAGTAGAGTTTCAATCACACATGATTGAAGTAGAAGGTATGATCAATAGCCATGCCTTTACCATTTTAATAGATTCAGGATCTAGTCATAGCTATATAGATCCTAATGTAGTGTAAGGATTGCAATTTCCAAGACAATTGAACAAAGTAACTATAAAGAACAAGTATCATTTTCCAAGGATTGATGATCTCTTTGATCAGTTAAAAGATGTGAGGATATTCCCAAAGATTGATCTCAGGTCAGGATACCATCAATTAAGGATTAGAGATGAAGACATCAGCAAGACTTCCTTCAGGAAAAGGTATGGTCATTATGAATTCACAGTGGTTCCATTTGGGATATCAAATTCACCAGTTGTTTTTATGTGCTTAATGAATGGTGTTTTCCATGAATACTTAGACAAGTTTGTCATTGTCTTTTTGGATGACATCCTTGTATATTCCAATTCAAAAGAAGAGCATGAGAATCACTTGAGGATGGTGTTACAAGTGTTAAGAGAGCACCAGTTGTATGCCAAATTGAGCAAGTT
>JASDQU010502122.1:94541-107207 GCA_032191745.1 Picea mariana | reverse complement strand
TTCCAGAAGTGTATGGTATGTTTTTGAGCAGGTACTAGTCGGAGCAGCTACATGGTTACTTTGCAATACACTGGTCTCACTTACGACTTCTAGAAAACGGCAAGCCCAACAAGATCAGGGTGAATCGTGAGCATTACCTCAAGTTCACGGTAACAGACTTGAATGACCCCAATGAACCATATATGCCTCCGGCAGATTCACCTGAAGTCCAAGGGATGGACACTTTCTTCGGAAACTTCATGGATGAAGTTTCACCTATCAAAAATCCAGAACAACAATCCGAGATCCTAGCATGTACGCAACCAACATCTTCTATCCAACAGTCAGGTGAGCCCGATGAAAATCAAATTTGGTCTCTATATTTCGATGTTTCCAAGTCTAAAGAAGGAGCTGGTGCAGGCTGCATCATTATCGATCTAGCAGGTAACAAAACATTATTGGCTTGTAGATTAGAATTTGAATGTACTAACAATATTGCAGAATATGAGGCTTTATTACAAGGTCTCAGAAAAGCCTTGGACATGCACATTCAAAATCTAATTGTATTTGGCGACTCTGAGATAGTGGTCAGGCAGGTGAGAAATTCTATACATTGTCTTTCCCCGCATCTCAAATGTTACTAGTCTGAGGTATGGAGTTTAATAAACAAATTTTCTTCTTTTAATATAAATTCCATCCCTAGATTAAACAATGCCGAAGCAGATCTACTCGCTAATGTTGCCTCTAAACTTCTTCCTATAGAAGGCTTATCTCCAAACGCATTCTCCATGGAGCTATTGTTTCGACCATCTGTTCCTGACAATATCACGAACTGGAGAGTGTTTAATGATGACAGCAGATCATTAACATTCTGCACATGGAGGAAACCTTTCAAGGCGCTCTGATAGATGAACAAACACACGATGACAATTTGCATGACTTTACGGTAATACCTAATCGGAAATCTCTTGAAGCTCTATCGGACATGGTAAATTCCTTACCCAAATATGTTGTTAGACTAGAGAAGTTTTATGATTTTGAAGATAAATTTAAAAAGACGGTCAATTGTAAAACCAACATCTCCTCATTGTCTTATGAAAAAGTCAATTTAGGAACTAGTGAAAATCCTCAGTGTATCAACTTAGGCTTGGGATGTTCTAAACAAGAAAAATATGCTTTTGTTAAATTATTTAAAGAATTCAAGGATGTCTTTTCTTGGACTTACGATGATCTTAAAACGTTTGATCCTAATATTATACAACATGTCATCCCAATGAAGCCTCAAACCTTACCCTTCCAACAGAAACTGAGGAAAATGCATCCTAAACTAGAACCGACCGTACAAAAAGAATTGAATAAACTCCTAAGTGCTAAAATAATTTTTCCTGTTAGACACACTCAATGGGTATCCAACCTCGTCCCTGTGTGGAAGAAAAATGGGGAGAATTGACTTTGTGTCAATTTCCGGAACCTCAACAAAGCGTTTGATAAAGATAATTATCTTGTCCCTCCCATGGAACAGATACTTCAACAAGTATCTGGTTCCGAGAGGCTATCCTTGTTGGATGGTTTCTCTGGATACAACCAAGTCTTGATGTCTCCGTCAGACCAATTAAAAACTACCTTCTGTACCCCGTGGGGCACTTATGCTTATCGCAAAATGCCCTTTGGATTGATTAATGCTGGTGCTACCTTTCAGAGAGAAATGGATATTACTTTCCGAGGCTTAAAAAATCACTCCGTAGTAGTCTACTTAGATGATGTGACCATTTATTCTAAAAAAAAAAACGATCATCTAGCTCACCTACAAGCCGTTCTGCTACGATGTCGTAAATATAGCATCTCCTTGAACCCCAAGAAGTCCATCTTTGCAGTAGAACAAGGTAAACTACTAGGATTCATTGTGTCTAGTGATGGAATGATTATTGACCCCGAGAGGACCCAAGTCATCGCTAAACTCCTCCCACCTACATCCAAAAAATTGATGCAGTCTTTCCTAGGCCAGATTAACTTTGTGAGGAGATTTGTCCCTAGTTTCTCCGAAATGGTCAGGCCTCTCCAGAACTTGATTAAGAAAGACACCCAATATCGTTGGGGACCCACTGAAAACCAATCTTTCAATTCTATAAAGAAGGCAATAATAGAAGCTCCATCTCTCATGAGCCCCGATTTCTCTTAAGACTTTACACTTTATACTTTTGCCTCTGATCGTTCCTATGTTGCAATCTTAACTCAAAAGAATTCCCAGAACAACGAAGTACCCATCACCTTTATGAGCTCTGCTTTCAAAGGTGCTGAACTTAACTACCCATCAGTCGATCGGCAAGCCTACGTTGTCTTCAAGCCAGTTAAGCATTTCCGGTCTTATCTTTTGAAGTCAAGGACGAAGGTCATTGTCCCCTACCCTGCTGTAAGGAATTTGTTAGTACAAAAAGAGTTAGGAGAGAAAAGAGCTAACTGGGTCACCTCCTTGCAGGAGTATGACTTAGAAATCACCCCAGCTTGAATCGTGAGAGGCCAAGGGTTGTGTAAGTTGGTAGTTGATTCAGAAATTGAACACCAAGAAGATAGTGATACGTCAGACCTAGAACAATGCGATCAAAGTTTGATTTCTTGCGCACAGAACCTCGTAAGTCCTTGGTACGATGATATTAGACACTATCTTCAACATGGATTAGCACCCCGTCACCTTGACCCTGCCAAGAGAAGAGCATTGAGACTAAAGTCTGCCTCCTTTCATCTAGTTAACGGTATATTGTTTTGTCAGAATTTTGATGGCGTACTGATGCGTTGTCTTGAAAAGGATGAAGCAAAAAAATTCTTGCTTGATTTGCATGCAAGAGAAGCTAGTGGTCACTTCAGTGGAAATACCATTGCTCATAAAGTTTTGAGAGCCAGTTATTACTGGCCAACACTCTTTAGAGACGCCCACGCCTTGTGCCGTAAATGCATCATTTGTCAGAAAGCATCAGGGCGATTGCAAAAACCAGCCTTCCCCTTGCAGCCCGTTACAATCGATTCTCCTTTCTAGCAATGGGGCCTTGATATCATTGGTCCTATTAACCCTCCATCCTCACAACAACACAAGTATATTGTGACAGCCACTAATTACTTTACTCGATGGTTTGAAGCTGCCGTGCTAAGAACTGTTAACACAAGTCAGGTGATCACTTTTCTAAACTCGAATATCATCACCCGTTTCAGAATCCCTGATTTTCTAATCTTTGATAACGCTTCATACTTTTCCTCTCTTGAAATGAGTGAGTTCGCCTTAGACAAGGGAATAAAGCTGAAGTATTTCGCAAGTTATTACCCCCAGGGCAATGGCTTAGCAGAATCAACCAACAAGAACTTGATCAAGATTATCAAGAGAACTGTGGCTGAAAATCACAAGAACTGACACAACGCACTGCTTAATGCACTGTGGGCTGATAGAGTGACACCCAAAGCCACTATAGGTAATTCCCCCTTTTTTTTCTCGTTTATGGCAGAGAAGCCATTCTGCCACCTCATATTCTTCTTCCTTCGCTCCAATTGTCACAAAAAGTTCAAGAAGAAGAATGTCCCCCTTTAGAAAGCCGTATTAACACTTTGATGAAGTTAGAAGAAGTAAGAACCCAAGCCAAGCATAAACTAGATCAACATCAACAACTGAATAAAAGATGGTTCGATTCTAATTATGCTTCTGATAGAAATTTTGAAGTAGGCGATCTCGTCTTAAAGTGGGACAAACAACACGAAGGGAAGGGTGAACACACCAAATTTCAAAATTTGTGGCTTGGGCCATTTTTTATTGCTGAAAAGTTGGGTCCTAGTTCCTTTCGTTTGCAAAATCTTGAAGGGCAGCTTGACACCTATCCGGTGAATGGCCAAGCCCTGAAAAGATACTTTGCTTGATTTTTATCCTTGTATATTATGTAAATATTTCCTTTTGTTTTATTTTGTTTTTGGTTTTTATTTGAATGATCAGTCTTGTGTGTTTTGGAAACATATGCATGCCTGTGCGCTGAGCCATTCAGAAAAAGACCATAAGGAAATTTCTTCGCTGAAATAACTTCTGAAAGATTATACGAACATCAGTGATATATTTTTGAAAATGATATTGGAAAATGTTGTTTGAAAGAAGTTTACTAATTTCAATCTCTGAGTGAAGTTTGTCATGATCATCTTTATCTTTTTACGCTGTCCCTTTTCCGTAAAGGAATGACTCAAAAAGATGTCTCCCTNATTAAAAAATTCTGATGAGGTCTAAAAAATATGATAAAATATCAAGATTTTTCAGTGTCACCCTGCTCAGCTATCCTCAAAAGAAAAACAAAATAAAAATATTAATAAGAGCTATGGGAAGTGCTTGTAAACCCGCTGGGATACTGAACAGGTCCGCTGGCAGTGGGTAAATGAAAGCACGGCGCCAAGACAACTTTGTCGGGGTACTGAACAGGCCTGTTGGCAGCGAAGCAATGTCGGGTAAATGAAAATCTGCAAAAAATTTAAGAAACCTCTTTAATATCCTTTATTCTGATCTAGAACTTCTTGACAGGATACAGATGTCAGAGTGGGTTAAATGGCAACCCTGTCGAGGCTATGGACACCTGCTGGCAGCGGTGGCCATGCCAACAGTATTGGAGATTTTATATTTAATATCATGACTTGCTGATCTTAAGACTGTTATTGGTTTGCATCTTTTGAAACATCGCTGAAAAAGATAGTAAATGATGATGTTGGTGCGATTTTCTAGTTGTTGTTTTAAGTCAAATTTTTCTTTGCTGTCCTGATCTGAATTCATTTCTTTTGACAGAGATAACTGCTTCGTCCAGTGTGTCGCCATTGTTGGCAGCCAATTCAATTTTTTCAATTTCCCTAAAAGATGCCTACACCTATTGTCTCCTAAACGACAAGTCATCGTCGCATTTTGCAACTAGACATTTTATTTATTGCGATAATTGCAATTTGGTTTCGATTCAGTTTTCACAACTGAAAGTGTAAAAACCCCTCCATCGTTATTTGGACTGTTATCATCTTCTGAAAGGCACTTACCTTTGGTTTGCTATTAAGTGGCTGGAGTGTTTTTCTTTCAAGCTATATCCATTTATATACTCTTACTTTGATTGTGCATTATGATTAATGAGACTTTGAGCATATTAAGTTATGGGTTATGTTTGATTTCATAAGGGTCATGTTTGATCTAGTTTTATGTGATGTGATCCTTATTTTCATAAACCTTTGACTTGTCAATTTTACAAAATCATTTGTCATAATGTTTTATAAAACTTTTATTATATATTATGCTATGAGCGCATAATCAATATATGAGTTTCGATTTCATGTTGAATGGCAAAGGTTTGAAGTTATGAAATCACGATCGGGTAAACTTTTGGTTTGATTTAATGGTCTGAACTTATGTGATGGCAAGATTGAATAAACATTTAACTTTGGGTTTTGATTTTATGATTTGGATCATTACTTGGTGTATATTTGTTTTATGGGTTTTGGTGTATTGTTTGTAAGATATGCAATGGCGCATTGATATAATATATGGTGTGGCAAGTTAATATAATGACCCACCACCCAAATTATCTGGTTGGCCGATTCATATGGTTTAAACGATATTATGGTGGATGGAATAGCACTGTACTGTGCCATTATTATCCTGCATGGCGGTGGTAATCCCACCACCTTCGCACGCATACAATTAATCCATTTCCCCTTTGAGCATTGCAGCTGTTAGCCGTAACGATTTTCGACCCTGTGTATTGTATTTTTTGATTCAAACCCTACTATGTACACAAGCCATGGCTCCAATCGTAAGGGCCGAACCCAACGGTTGCCAAGCATTGCTCATGTTCGATGGCACTTATAGCGACCTGGAGAAATTCGAATGGATCCCATTCATAAGAAAATTCGATGGTTATAACCCTAGCGTGGCTCGACAATTTGTGTTAACCTTCGATGGCTGCCGAGCCAAGGTTGGAGATGTGCAACTTGAAATTAATGAGGAATTTCTTAACTCGGCAACCAGTCTGCCTGCTACGGGACAGAAGTGGTTGAAAAATTGCAAGGTGGAGGATGTCCCGTGGACGTTTCTCTTCCAATATCGAATGGTGGACTCCTGTGACAAAGGATTTCCTGCAAATATGTTAAAACAACGATGGCATGACCTACTAATGATAATCAAGCAATTCATTACTTGCGAGGGTAGGTACGAGTTCATTTTCTTGTATCACCTTCGTCTATTAATGGTTTTTATAGGCTATGAGCTTAATATGCCTCACTACCTTCATAGAAGTCTGTTTAAGATGGCTAAAAGGTACAAACGCAACCAGGCCGATACCAGCCTCTTCCATTTTGGGTTAATTAAAATGATTGTGGTTTATGAGTTGGGGTTACGTTGTGACTATTGGGATGATTTTCTCAGTCAGAATAGCTTTGAGGACTCAAACCCACCACAGGTTGATAAACCTGTGGTGAGTGAAAGCAGGCATACCCCCGCTGTGCCTTACAATGTTTTGCTACCCAAACCTCTACCCGACTCACCTATGAACTTGCCCATGTCTATGACCAAACAAGTCGAAATTGCTAAACCCACAGCCAAAAAGCTTAAAGATAAACCGAATGAAAATTCTAAAGGTAAGAAAAATGCCCGGTTAATCTCTCGCATGGCAAGAAATAAACCCAAAATTCCTGTTAATGCTGAGCCTATCATGGTCAGTGAAGATTCCGACTCGGAGATTGAACGTTTCCTCACAGATGAGTATCCCTACTCAGAAGGTCTGTGTGATAAACCTTCCTACAACTTCGTCAAAAACCTACCACCTTGTTTGCGGGATGATCCCAATTTTCGTGGCATTGAAATGCCTCGTGGAACCCTTGATGACTCGTCGAAACCCTCTCCTGCTCAACCAGCTGTTTCACCATGCGATCAGTGTGGCTTATGGTTGGAAAGATACTACGTAGATGTGCCTATGTTGCAATCCAGAATTCATGCTCTAGAGGATCAAGTGGCAAAACTCACCAGTCATAATGCGAAGTTGCAACCCACTGACAAGAAACAACGAACAACTGGTTCAATTCTGTTTAAGAATGTTGAGTCAGCTACTACAATCATCATTTTGAAATTGTCATAGCCAGAGCAACCTCGCTGGTATGAATTTCACCCATTTATATGACATATTCATAAACTTTGTGTACATCTTTGACCTGCTCTGTCACATAAGCATGCATTGTTGTATATAATTTCATTTTGGTAAATCGAATTTCATTATTGTTTTAGTTTTGATTGGATTTGATGTTGATTTTATTAATCATAATGTGGATTTGATTGTTTTAAATCGTTTGCAATTGAATGTTCTATTGCATCTATTATAGACAAGCTGTTTTGCATTTCAATTTTTGAAACACGATCTATGTTGCAATCTGAATTGGTTATGATTCACCTGATATGTAACAATGATTATCGGTTACAATTTTATTTACATATGACTTTAATTAGCCTGGATACGGTTTGGATTATGTTTAAAAAAAGGTTTTGTTTTATCTTTACCCAAATCGTAAAATCGTAACAGTCTTACAAGTCCCAGCCAGTCAGTTCGTTGTGGCCAGTCGGCTCTGTTCTCTTTTGAATTGGAATAACAATGGATATTCAGTTACGAATGGATTTGCAAAATGGAAATAATCATGCCCAGGATGACTCAAACCTGATTTTATTGGATTGCTGCCCAGCTTATGGTTATCAATGCTGTTGGATCTTGACTATGTAATGCCTAGCAATCAAAATCTATGGTGATTTTGGTCGATTTTGTTACACATGTTTTGTTTTAGCTATATCGTAACAGCCTTCCCATATTGGTATTTGATCACAACAGATTGAATCTTATGCATAATCGCTACAGCTTGCCTGTCTTTGCTGTTGATTGAAAAGACATGAACTTATGTATATTGTTACAGCTGTAACAAATCTATTTTGTGTTCAATGGTATCGATTATAATTAGGTTGTGGCATATCATGTCTTATATGATTACGATTTTGTTCGATTATGGTTTTATTGATTACGATTACATCGTATCTCATATGACTTGATTCACTGCTTAATTTCTTTTGATATGAAACAGGCCTGTCAAGGTTTGACCATGTTTTATGGTAACTGAAAATAGAGCATTCTTTACTCTGTTTTGATTGCATTCATTTTTGATATTGTTTACTTTGAATTATAATTTCAATTGAATCATTGGTAATTTGTTTTTTAATGATTATTAAAAGATGTCTGGATTTGATTTCATTTGATTGCTATCTGGCCATGTATGCTATTTTTGACTAGCTACAGAATCAGAAGATTCTATAGCTAGGTCTGTAGAATCAATTTTTTATTGTTTTCTTAATGAAATATCATTCTAATTGGATATTTGTGTTCTATTGCAGGAAAATTCGAATTGGTAGTAGATATGATGAGCAGTTAGGGGATGTTTTTACAGGTTTCACTTGCATTTTATTTTCTTAGTTTAGGTGATTTTGGGATATCTCCTAGATTTTGTGAAACTATTTGATATTATCCACAAGGAAGTTTTTACCTTGTGGAAAGACTTATAAATACCTATCATTTTTGTAATAATGTTCATCATCATTCATGGGAGAACGAGGATATGGAGTTCTAGTACAGATTGGAGCAGAATTGATGTTTTGTCATAGCTTTAGCTTCTCAATATATCAACATTTTGTTTCATGTTTTGTATATCAAATTTGTGTATGATTTATGACTACTTTCGCTATCTAAATCATGTGCAAATGATATAATTTTGATCACTGTTATCCATATCTTGTTTCTTCCAAATAGATAAAATACATAACAATTGTTAATTCATTTTGTGAATGATAGTTTTATCTTCTTCATGAATTGAATTGTTACATATAAGTTTTCTGCATAACAAGTTTCCCTTATTGCAGGAATTTATAATCATAAGATTGTTATGACTCTCTTTTATGTCTTGCTTGTCCTGTAAAATACTTCAAGGAGCAGCATAGCTGATCGTTTACAAAAATCTTAAGGACTAAACGGTGTGAGTTTCCCTCCTCCAACTAGCTTAAGAAGTCATCATACACAGGGCAGACTTGGAGCGTTTCCAGGTCAATTAGTCTTTTGTTTACTATTTTTATTAAGTAGTTTTATTAGATTTATATTAGATCGTTTAATTTCAGTAGTTTCTATTTATTTTTCATAAAATATAAAAATCAAAAAAGAGATTCTTGGCTGTCTTAAGGCAGCAAACACATGAGTTTTGCAGGTTTTAATTAAATCTGTAGGTTGTTCATAGTGTATATTTGCGAATAACAAATATTATAATTGATAATTAGATAGATGATTTGAATTATTATAATTATAGTTAGTCGATTGTATATAATAGTTAGATTTAGTTTTAATTTAATTTAGTAATTTGTTTTAGTCAGATTATTATATTAGTTAGTTAGTTTAGTTTGTTTTATTAGTTGTAATTAGTTTAGTTTCTTTTAGTTTGTTTTAGATAGTTTAATTTGTTTGTTTGGTTAGATTAGTTAATTCAGATCAGTTTTCTCTTTGGTTTTCTTAGGAGACCTTAGAGCAGCCAACGGAGCCGTTAAACTCGTCAGGGTGGTCCATTCCAAATGGCTTGGGTTATTTAGACAACCCCGGACTGGTTCCACTCTCTCAATTGACGGACGGACAGTTTCGCCCATCAACAAGTATTTGATAAATGGGGAATATATGTTTTGGGCTACATCAATCCACAAGAAAGAATATCATGGGAAATGTACATAATTACTGGGATGGAGTACTTGACAAGATGGGAAGAAGCAACACCAGTTATAGATTGCACCACGAACACTGTTGCGAGGTTTTTATTTGAGAATGTAGTCACACGGTTTGGATGTACACGCATATTACTCAATGATCAAGGAACCCACTATATGAATTAAAAAATTGTAGCATTGACTGAAGAGTTTCAAATTCATAATCATAAGATTACCTCGTATCATCCTTAGGCCAATGGGACAATGGAATATTTCAATAAAATCTTAGAGAATGCTTTGACAAAAATTTGCAACATAGGGAGAGACGATTGGGACTTAAAAGTTCCTACCATTTTATGAGCTTACAAGACTACATGATCCAGGTGGATATCAGTGGCCACCCACCTCTTCTATCTCACTCACATACAACTTTCATCTTGGTAGATACAATTTTATCTTGAAAGTTTGTTTCTAGATTTTTGGGTCCTAAAATTTCGGGGTTGTTTTGATGACCTAAACAACGTTTTTTGGGCCCACCATAGTCACACTATAGATAGAGTTAGAGTGTGATGGGATAATTTGAATTCCTCAAATATACCTTTCCAATGGTCTATCGTGTTCCTAAAACGAAGATCATATGCAAAAGTTATGACCCCGAGAAGTTGATGTACCAACTTACCCATAGGGTTGGGTTTTTGGATGTCTAGGATTTTATGTTTACTTGTTTATGATAAAAAGGCCTAGAGGCCTCATTGTAATGTGCTCAGACAAATGCGCATAGCCTCCACATATCTTCTCAGAGATTAGCTACCACCAATCGAGCAAGATTTCTTTCATTCTACATTTTACAATTTCAACAAATTTCTTATTTAATACAAGTTAAGTTCCATTGTATCTTTATTATTGTTCTAAGTAAATCTATGTTAATGTTATAAATATATATTTCATTTCATTCCTCTCATAAATATAGATCAGTGGTATCATAGAGGTCTACTCTTCACTTGTTTCTCTATGCATGTCCCCGATGAGGTCAGGGTATAAGAAGTTGGGACTCAAACCAGTTGAGCCTTTGCAGGATCGACCTCGCTGAACCCGACGACCAACCATGGGAGAAGAAAAGATAGATTATGGGGAAAGAGATCCATTTAAACTATTTCTTGAGGAATTCCTCTCGTGACAAAGGAACGAGATGATGGATAACTTTGCACAAATCCTTCTATGACTAGCAATAGGAGACGCATCTACCTCAAGCAGAGGCGTCACCCCCTCTAAGGTAAAAATCAATTTTGATATTCCTATATTTGAAGGTAAAATAGATGTAGATGCCATAAACAAATGGTTTAACCTTCTAGAAGAGTATTTTTTGTCCACAACTTTTTCGATAGAGAAAATATTACATTTGCGCTCCTCAAGACCATCCCCCATGTCAAATATTGGTGGGAGACATTTTGTGAGATAAAGGAAATAGAGGGATCTAAATTATTTGTAGTTGCACCTAATTGGGGTTCATTTAGGGATGTTATTAAGGAACAATACTACCATGTTCAAATTTACGATGAATTATATACAATATGAACCACAATGCAGCAAGAAAGGGACCAAATGGAGCCAAAGTTCACCAATCTCTTCCATACCATGCGCACCAAGATGGGTATCAAAGAATCTGAGTGAAATATGGTGCTCAAGTACTACGGAAGTATGCATAGATTTATCCAGACATAAATCGAGTTTCTACACATTTCATCTTTGGGCACAACCTATCGATATGCTGTCAAAAGTGAGCAAAATCTTGGATAGAATATGTGGCATTTTGGGTTTACAAACCCCTCAAAATAGAAGCAGGGAAAAGGAACCCCAAACTCATAGAAGAAAGGGCATATTAAGGATGGAAAACCTTAGGAAAACCAGTACAAACCATAAACAAAGAAGGAAAATGGGAAGACAAATAAAGACACTCAGAAATGGTGTGAGTTCCATAAGAGGCCTTGGTATAACACCACTTAATACCACTCAAATTATTCATTGGTTGCTGAGGTGAACGCCTCTAAATCATATGCATGATCTGAATCTGAGTCAAAACAAGAAAAAGGGAGACAGATCATTGATGCAAAACCTAGTGCCACCATTGCTACCACCACAAAGGTCCAGCCCGATGAACCTGTTGAGCCAAAGGAAGGTGACTGCCTCTTTCATTCAAATATATAGGTGAAGGGTACTCCGCTTCACTTCATCATTGATAATGGTAGCCAGAATAAACTGATCTCAACAAAGGTCATGGTCAATAGCGATAGCCAAAATAAACTAATCTCAACAAAGGCCGTCAAGCGGTTGGCTCTACTAACAATCCCACGCCCACAGCCATACACCATCGAATGGCTCCACCAAGGGAGCGCTATTCCCGTCATCCAACAATGTTGCATGGATTACAACATCAATACCTTCAAATGATCTATATGGATGTTGGTGGCCTCCTACCTATTCAAAGTGGCTCATTTTGGCAGCTTTCCAGTTTGGCAGTTTTTTCCCTAGTTTTCGGGTCCCTGGCTTACGGGACCGTTTAGAGGACCTAAACAACATTTTTTAGGGATCACCATAGTTAAAATGACCTTTTATAGATATAAACAAAATGTTTATTCCTCGAATAGAACTTTATAATGAGATATCATGTGCCTAAAAAGAGGATCGTATGAAAAATTTACGACTTTGGGAAGTTGATGTACTAACTTACCCAAACAGGGCCTACATGACTTTTGTCGCTTCATCTCCTAGGGTTAGATTTTTTGGATGTTTAGGGTTTTTGACATTCTTGTTTATTTTAAAAATTACTTGAGAGCCTTATTCTAATCATCTTCTTGTGAATGAGCATTATTGGCCCTTGACCAAGTTTTGAGGATACTTGGTCATGATTCACCTATTTTTGGGACTTC
>JASDQU010502122.1:83240-94441 GCA_032191745.1 Picea mariana | reverse complement strand
TATATATATATATATAGAATCTAGGTGATGTAGAAAGTAGTAGTGATCAATATATGTGATCAAAGGATTGTAAGTTCTCTGTGCATGCTATGTAAGACTGGTAAGGATAAGTGCAAGGAAATGTAAGAGATTGAGAGGAGGCTTTGTGTTGAACCTAACTTGGAGAAGGAGGGTCTAGCAAAGTGCGCAAATATCCTGTCCCATGCAGAGTAGGATTTTTCATGCTCTATGCATGTAACTAATTAGCTAAAGATAATAGAAGAGAAGAAGAGTTGGTGGACGTAGTCCTAGGGGGGGTGAACCATGTATATATTTTTTTTCTCTGCTTTGTGCGATGTGTTGGTGTGTTTATGTGTGAATTGCTATGATATAGATGAATGTTAGATAAAATTGATGCTGCTTTGTGTGATGTGTTGGTGTGTTTATGTGTGACTTGCTATGATATAGATGAATGTTAGATAAAATTGATGCTGCTTTGTGCTTAATAAGGAGAATGAATGTTATATATGAACTATATGAGTATGCTTAGCTCATGAATCTGCTATATCTATTGTGTTCCTTTTATTACAAGTGTTATTAGATGTGGATCTGGTTGAATACTGTGATGCTCTGTAATTAGGGTTTGTCTGCGCTATTACTAAGAACTGAATATTGATGAATGTTTACTATTAAGTGCTATTGTTTACTACTAAGTTCTCTGCTAAGTCCTGCAACCACCCCTGCCTCTACCTTAGATGAGACTTCATCTGCTTCACAGGTGTTGCCGAAAGGCTCGATAGTTAGGGTTTTTTTGGTGCGTTGTTGTAGCATTGAATTATGGCTCTGCCCTTGTGCCAACAAATAGTTCCGTTGTCGAGACCTAAAACTGTGATTGTTGGGAACTGAAAAAGAAGATGATTTGTGCAAAGATCTGACCTGAAATTATGAAATATCTGTGTGCAGATCTGTCACTTTAGTGCCTGGTACTCTACTTTTTTTGTGAAGCTCTGTGCTAAAGAAAAGAATTATGATCTAAAGAAAGAGGTAAGATCTGAATGCTTTGTGCTCTGATAAAGGTAAGAATAGTGAATTTTTTTTATATCTGGACACTTTTTTCTCTATATAAGTAAGATTATGTGCTCTGTAGAAGTAAGATTAGTGGAAATTTTTGTTTCTAAATTATGGATCTAGGCATGTTTTATAATATTTGTCCTAGCTTGAAAACTAGGGCACTGACAGACGAAAGAACATGTGATATAAGTAGATCTGATAAGAATAGTGAAAAATATGCTATACCTATGTATAGAAAGAATGTTTGGACTAACAATTGGATACATGACCCTAGAAATAATTTGTTGTAGGTTAGCTACTATGTTCCTAGCRCACARTACAAGAAAGGTCATGGAGCATTTAAAATAAAKRGAGGATTAACCCTTTGCTACATTTGCTGAAAATCAKGACATCTTGCTAAGGAATGCCCTRGAAGAAGACCTAGTTTCCTCTGTTGCAATTCTATGGACCATGAAGTATTAGATTGCCCCAGAATGATTGCTAAGGTCAAAAGGATGAATATGGGACAAAAATACTATGAGAAAGTTCAAGCAACTAAAACCAGGACAGAACCCCAGAAAGAATCAGAGAAAGTATTGCTACAGATAAAAAAAACCCTGAATGACCATCGACGTGTCAACTTATCAGAGATCTTCAAAGAAAAAGAATGCATGGAAGCAAGAATAAGAGACTTCAACATTGACTATGTTTTGGATGAAGAAAAACAGGTGAATATTATGACAGAAATAACTTAGGAAACTTTAGGGGAGCCCGCTATGATTCCTTCATTGGGAGGAATGGAACTATTCAGAGGAAAGATGATAAACCTATGTGTAAATCTTACCTAGATATCTATGAGTGCCAATGGAACTTCAACAGAGGAAGAATTTGAAGTTGTTAAATTTATTGAGGACAACACTCCATTTAATATGTTCCTTGGAAAACCTTGGATTGAAAGAGATTAGGCCAAAAGGAAAGAAAAATAAATCTTAGAGCAGAAGAAGCAAGAGTTAAAAGATTTCATGACTAGGAAGATCATGCACTTGATTAAAGAAAAGGAGAATATATAGAAGTCATTTGAAACTAGAGGAGTGGATGTCGAATATGCAAGAATACCAGAGGACTCCCAGAAGATTACAGTACCTATTCCATATATAGATGAAGTATTACCCTTGATTTCTAGGAAAGAATCTCAACAACGCGAAGTTACTATGCCAAAAGAAGATAAGAATCAGAATGGAAAAAGGAATATCGAGATAAAACTCACTGGGAAAAAGGCTAGAAAGCTAAGTAAGAAGAGAGCCAAAATAGAAAAGTTACAGAAGGTTCCAGAGGAAACTTCATGGAAATAAAATTTAAAAAAATGGAATTCATTGGGATATCAGAACAACGTCACATGGCACTTCTCCATGGTGAAGCAATATAAACATTGGGAATAGTATATCTGTTAGACTTGTGCCCCAAACAAGAAGAAAGGAATTAATGGTCAGATAGCTCGCCACCAGACCATTGGGACCGTGCTGTAATGGACATAACTAAGTTAATAAAGGCTTCTTACCCATTGCAAGAGATTTGTTACTAAGTCTATATTTATCTCGTCGCACCATGCACTAAGAACACTTTTTGCTAACCATGAAATTTGAGCCCATATATTAGTTTATTTTCACACAGTAATCATAATGTTTTTTCCATCTATCCCATTGCATTGAGAGATTACTCTTCAAACCTGATATTTTCAACCCCAAGCGTGTATGTCAGATGAGTTCAACATTGCAGAGAAAATTGTCAAGGAAGTTCTCATTAACCTCATGACTGAAAGAGTAATGTCGATGTTTGAAGGTATAAAAGCATCATCGATGAGAGGACTACAAGCCTCTCCATCAACTGCTCATGGATCGGGGCCATCCTAACCGACAGTAGAGAAGAGAACCAAGCACAGAGATGACCTAGCTAACGTGAAGTTGATTCCATCTATATTACCTGACTATATCCCGCCTCTACACAGAGCGGTAAGTCATGATAGTGTGCCAAGAGATTTCGAGTACACCATCATTACTCCACACCTCCCAAAGGGGATACGCATAGTAAGAGTACAAAAAGACAATATCGTAGTGTTGAAGTTCAATGACTTCAACCTCGGAGATCGCAAGAACCACAACATGCTCGCCCCATAAAAATACCTAACCAAGACAAATCGAAAGAACTCAAAGATAATCCCCCAGTTGTGGACAATGAACCTCATGCACTCCACCTTGTTAAATGTCATGAAAACCCCCCACTTTGGAAGGCATCAGGATGTCAACGCATATGTCAAGTTTCTACTCTCATGTTACCATGGTGGCTATTTATGGCTATATAGTCATATTACAGTCGATCCAACACTAATCCATAGGATCATAGGGTTGAGTATGCAAGGACCTGAATTGCAGGAGTTCTACCCAGGAAAATCCACAAATCGCACGCTAGCACAGAAGATTAAGGACACATATGATGATGTCGAGAAGGGGATGTGAGGCTACAAGGTAGCCTCCATCCAGAATGGAACAGTTCACCTATCATGTTAGTTGATAGATGGAAAGATGGTATGCAAGAACCGACCCACATAGATCACGGGCTTTGTCGTTGACCTCACAGGGAAATGTGTAGAAGGATTATAAGTGAACTAGGAAAAGTACATAGTCAATCATCTTGAACTAGACTATTGCAAAGAATAAGATCAAGGCTACGATTTTCACTTCAGCTGGCTTCTGATCCTCATCACCTTTGTTGCATGGGATATGCCGGAAGGTGTGACCTTCCTGGACATTAAGCCATTTGAGCCGCTTGCCATGAAGTTCGCCACACTTTGGCATTTGAGTGATATTAACAAACAGTGGAATTCAAACAATTTTTTTCATACCTATTACCTTCAGCTAAAGAGAGCCATCGAAGTTGAGCCTCGCATGACTCCGAACACCTTACAGAGATTTTGAACCCTAATGAAGTTCAATGTAGATCGATATTTCATTTACATTACAGCGTGAGCCGATGAACATAACCAACATCTCCAGTCGTACTATAAACTTATGGAAGAGGACCTAGAGGAGATCACTAAGAACTGGTTTGTAGATCTTCTTATCCCCACTGACCCTGCAGAGATGTTTGATCCTGAAATAGACAACTTGGAGACCACTCACAAAGAGCACGACACACCTAGAATGAGTAGAAGAAAGAAGACTAAGGAGGTCCAAGATTTAAGTAGTGCCTCAGGGAAGACTACTTCCATATCACCTGAGTGAGGAGGTGATGATGACATAGAAGAGATGAAGGACAAAGAAGTTGAACAAAAGAAAGGCAAAGTAACACCGCCTAGATATGAGGATAACGCCTTGAAGAAGAGGAAGGTTCCTCCCCTGAAACCTTCTTCATGGAATAAATCAAAATCCACTGTGACCAAGATGTAGACTACCCTTACTTCTGATGACTTTGACTTCATCATAACATCTCTAAACGATCCTTCACTGGAAATCACAGAGAAACAAGAAGCTAAGCAGGAGGAAATGTATGATATAATTGAGGCCGAACTTCGAGGGACACAATAGGATATTCAGTCTAGTTGCACAGTATCCACTGTTCCCCTTCCTTCGGGAGAACAAGAGTTGGGAGATGAGCCAACCCAAATCCATTGACTAGAAGATGCAACTGAAGCTTTCCTTCGACGAGAATAAGAGGAAACAGAACAAGCAACCCAGGCTTTGAAGCAAGTACAAGGAGTACCTGTAGAACAATGTTGATTTGCAGATCACGACAAGATTTCTCTGCAGACAAAGTTTGATTAGGAGAAAGAACAAATGCAACAAGAAAAGAAATAGTTTCTCGCAGGGCAACTCGAGGTAAAAGAAGCATTCAACAAAGCACTTCGCTCTATGACAGGCTTAGAGCCACAGGAAAAACACTGGTTTGAGCATCAAGTAGAGAAGCTCGCGGAGGCCATCCAAAAACTACAACAAAGAATAACATATTTAGAGCTATGCACAGTGCCCATCACTCCACATGATGTAAGAGATCAAAGAGAAGCAACTGCCTAGAGTGCAGTCGAGAGGATAAATACTCTTGCCATGGAATTCAAGAAACTCAGTGATCGCAGTGCCCATACTTATGAGGAACTCACTGAGAATGCAGGCCTGGAGGCACTAGAGTCGCAACTCCAGGAGGTGAAGTAGCAAGAAGAAACAATACAGGCGCAATTGAAGCCCCTGTCGGTTGTGGAAAGAATGAAGTGATCCCAGGAGTAGCGCACTGCCCAACAACACGTTCACACCATTCAGATCAAAGTCATGGAAGTGATGTAGAGGCTCCAACCTATACAAGATGAGGCTTACAAAATGTTCATAGAGATCGAAGGACGAGGAGCATAACTACAACAAGTTGTGTGTCGCAGCAAAACAACACCTAGAAGGACCCATGAATGAGTTCATGAACCAAGAGTTCACTAAACAGGAGGTTGTGGCACAACAACAAGTCAAGGAATCTTGAGCCAAGATCGAGGATTTCGAAGAAGAACTACTAATATCAGAGTGACTTAGGATGAGTCACAGGTGAGTGTTGGGGGCCTGTTGGCCCTTAACTAAGTTTTTAGGATACCTGGTCATGATTGACCTATTTTTGGGACTTCGATAGGCTGTCAAAGACGAAGCACAATATGAAGAGGAGATCATGGGATCTCAACCCCTTTTTAGGGATTTTTGGGTTTTGGGATCATGTAATGGGTATGGGAAGGTTGGCCCATGTGTTTACCCATTCCTAGTTCCACTTTTGTAATATATATAGAAGCTCGGCGATGTAGAAAGTAGTAGTGATCGATCTATGTGATCAAAGGATTGTAAGTTCTCTGTGCATGCTATGTAATACTGGTAAGGCTAAGTGCAGGGAACTGTAAGAGATTGAGAGGAGGCTTTGTGCTAAACCTAACTTGGGGAAGGAGGATCTAAATAAGTGCACAAATATCATGTCCCATGCAAAGTAGGGTTTTTGAGTCTCTGTGCATGTAATTGATTAACCAAAGAAAATAGAAGAGAAGAAGAGTTGGTGGACATAGCCCCAGGGGGGGTGAACCACGTATATGATGTGTTGCTCTTCTTTGTGTGATGTGTTGGTGTGTTTATGTGTGACTTGCTATGATAGAGATGAATGTTAGATATAAATGATGTTTCTTTGTGCTTAATAAGGAGAATGAATTTTAGATCTAACCTATAAGAGTATGCTTAGTGCCTGAATCTGCTAGATCTAATGTGTTCCTTTTATGCTAAGTGTTATTAGATGTGGATCTGGTTGAATACTGCGATGCTTTGTAATTAGGGTTTGTCTATGTTGTTACTAAGAACTGAATATTGATGAATGTTTATTGCTAAGTTCTTTGTTAAATATTAGAATCTCAGATCTGTGTCCTAGCTAAGGTTGTAGACATTTGAGTCCTACAACCACCCCTGTGACTTGCTATGATAGAGATGAATGTTNGAATACTGCGATGCTTTGTAATTAGGGTTTGTCTATGTTGTTACTAAGAACTGAATATTGATGAATGTTTATTGCTAAGTTCTTTGTTAAATATTAGAATCTCAGATCTGTGTCCTAGCTAAGGTTGTAGACATTTGAGTCCTACAACCACCCCTACCTCTACCTCGGGTGAGACTTCATCTGCTTCGCAGGTGTTTCTGAAAGGGCCAGTATTTAGGGTTTTGTTGGTGTGTTGTTGTAGCGTTGAACCCTGGTTCTGCCCCTGTGCCAACAAGCACATTCATCACATCTCTTCTCAGAGATAAGCCACCACTATTCTAGCAAGCTTGTTTCCACTGCATTTTACAGTTTCATCTTATTTCCTTATTGAATAGAAACCAGTTTTACTATATATATTTTATTTTTTGTTAAGAATCTTTTGATAATAATCTATATTCATTTTTTTCTACAAATATATTCCAGATCAATGGTATCATAGAATTTTGTTCCTTGTCATTCTTAATGCATGTCCCCAACGAGGTTAGGGTACAAAGAATTGGGTCTCAAGCTTGTTTCTCTTGAGGAAAAAATCTCTCGCATGCCCAAACGACCTCTCATGGTAGAAGAAAATAAATACAATGAGGTAGGAGATCCCTTCAAAATTTTTCTCAAGGAAGCCCTCACACAACAAAGGAATGAGATGATGGATAGTTTTGTGCAAATCCTTCACCGGCTACCCACAGGCAACGCATATTCCTCAAACAGAGGCGTCGCCCACTTCAAGGTACAAATCAACTTCAATATTCCTATATTTGAAGGTCATATAGATGTAGATAAGGTATAAAAATGGTTGATTCCACTATAAAGGTATTTCTTTGTCCATAACTTCTTGAATAGAGAAAAGATTACTTTTTCACTCCTCAAAGCCATCCCCCATGTCAAAGATTCATGGGAAAATTTCTGTGAGAAAAAGGAAATAAGGTAACCCTCATTATTTACAGTCGCAATCACTTGGGAGTCCTTCAGGGATGCTATTAAGGAACAATACTACCATGTTGGAAGTTATGATGACCTATACACAAAATGGACCATGCTGCAGTAGGAAAGAGAACAAGCAGTGCATGAGTTCACAAATATCTTCCATACCTTGCACACCAAGCTTGGTATCAAATATTTTGAGTGACATCTGGTGCTCGAGTATCACTAAGGTATTCATTGATACATCCAGGCCAAAATGGAGTTTATGGACATCTCATCCTTAGGAACAGCCTACCTATATGCCGTCAAAATCAAGCAAAACCTAAAACATAAGACGCGACAATTTGAGCTTGGGAACCCCTCATAGTAAAATACAAGAAAGGGTATCCCCAACCCTTAAAAAAAATGACATAGATAATATGGACAGCCTCAGGACAACCAATCCAGTCCGCAATCAAAGAAGAACACTGGAAAGACAAACAAAGATATCGGTAAGTGGTGTGACTTCCACAAGAGCCCCTGGAGTAACAATGTTGATTTCCACTCGAAGTAGTCACTGATGACTGAGGTGAAAGTCTCTGAATCAGATGAAGGTTCAAAATTTGAGTCAGAACCAGAAAGGGGGAGACAGATCATAGACTCATAACCTAGTTCTACTATTTCTACCACCAAGCTCCAGCCCAGTGAACTAGATGAGCCAGAGGAAGGCGAGCATATTTTTCATTCACATATGTGGTTGAGGGGTATCCCACTGCACTTCATCATTGATAGAAGTAGCCAGAAGAACCTCATATTAGTATCTGTTGTCAAGCAACTCTCCCTACCGACAATGTCACACCTGCAACCCTACACCATCAGATGGCTCCTCCAAGGAAGTGACATCCACGTCAGCCAACAATGTCGCTTGTCATATGGCATCAAGCCCTTCAAAGACGAGGTATTGTGTAATGTTTCCCCTCTCAAATTTTGTAATGTTATTTTTGGCCAACCATATTTATGGAAACATCATGATGTATAAGATTCTAGGCCTCGCAGTGTTATTATTACTTTGAACAAGAAATTGTACAACATATTTATGCAAACATCATTGATCAACATGGTGTACATGTGGATCCATCTAAAATCCAAGTCATCCATGACTGGCCATCCCCATCCACACTCACTAAGCTTCAAATCTTCTTGGGCCTTGCCTATTTCTACTACAGGTTCATGTTGGGATTCTCCCATATCACATGGGCCCTTAGCCAAGTAACCATGGGTAGTGGTAAGGAGAAATTTGTGTGGGGCCAGTCCCAACAACAAGCATTCAATTATTTGAAGAAGCACTTTCACTATCGGACCTGCAGCAACCCATTGATATCGAGACAGAATCTTCAAACTATGTTGTGGGTGTCGCTCTCACTTAGCACAGCCACCCCGTGGATTATCATAGTGAGACACTATTATATGTTATCCATAAGTACCCTACTTATGACAAATAAATATAATCCATTCTGAAAGCATACCGCCAGTGGAGACATTACATTCTTGGGAAGGAGACAGTCATCCACATTGATCATAAGCCACCGCATTTCATGCAGACACAAGGAAAATTATAGAATGATCACCACCATAAGTGGTCCATGTACTTGCAACAATTCCACCTTAAAATCAAGTATAAAACGAGAAGCACCAATAGCGTCATTGATTGACTCAACAGACCACCAGTCGTGACACTCAACACAGTGCTAGACTCTTGCGGGTATGAGACCTTTGGATGTCCCCAACTCTATGAGACAGACCCAGACTTCGCCGCCACCTACCAAATGTTGGGTGCAAACATAGTTGTCATTAATTTCCATCTTCAAAATGAGTTGTTGTGTCGTCTGGGCCATATCTGCGTTCCATCAAGAGGGAGAGTAAAGCTGATATGGAAATCCCACTACAGTCAAGTAGCAGGACACTTTGGTGTCAAAAAGACAGTGGCAATGATGTAGAAACATTTCTACTGGCCAAAACTTCAACATGAGGTCAACAAGTATATCAGGTCTTGCACTACCTGTGTGATGGCCAAATCAAACACTAAGAAATAGGGCCTCGACACCCCTCTTCCTACTCCTGACAAGCCATAGGAATCCATCTCAATGGACTACATTTCGGGCCTCCCATCCACTAAGTGGGGAAAATACTATGTTTTTTTTGGTTATCGATCGCTTTTCTAAGATGGCGATGATAGCCTTCTGCAAGAAGAGCATCATAGAAGAGGCCACTGCCAAGCTCTTCTTTGAACGAGTATGGGTACATTTTGGAATCCCAAATACCATTTTTTTTAATCAAGACATTCTAATTCTTAGCACATTCTTGTCAATCCTATGGTCACTATTGGACACCAAGCTCACCAAATCCATGGCCTTCAACCCCCAAATAGATGGCCAAACCGAGGTCGTAAATCAAATGGTCATGCATATCTTGCGCATGTCTAATTACAAGGAACCTCGCACATGGGATGAGAGTCTCCCTTATGTTCAACATAGTTACAAATGAGCCTTGCATATCTCTACTGACCACACCCCCTTTTAGGTGGGGTTGGGATTCCAACCATTGGGTCCCATAGATGATGCACTACCCTCTGCGGTCACCTCGACCGACTCATCTCCTACTCCAAATGAGGTTGAAAAATCCACCTGGTTCATTGAGAGGATCCAACACATCTTCCAACAAGTTCATGATATCCTACAGAAGTCTAATGACAAGTACAAGAAGTTCCATGATCAACATCGGGTGCCACATAAGTTTGAGGTGGGCAAAAAAGTTTGGTTGCATTTGCAGAAAGATGCCTTACAAGACCCCATCAGAAGCTTCTCCCACTCCATTATGGTTCATAAACCATCACCAAGGTTGTGGGTGATAATTCTTTTGAGCTCAACATTCCTCATTTCCCTTGCTTGCACCCAATATTCAACGTGGATATCCTTAGACTGTATTTCCCACCATTATTGGACACCTCAGAGATAGTTGAACAACTAACACTAAGAGATATTAAACCCGACTGCATACAACAGGCATTCACTGATCATATTGTGGACAAACACATCAATTTCACTCGTTGGAAAAGGATCCAACTTTATCGAGTTGTCAAAGTAGGGCAACTCTTGCACCAATGCAAGTGGCTCCCCCAAGGCCAAATTCAATAGAAATTTTCTCATCCGATGGGGGAAATCAACGCAATGGAGAATACCATTGATTTCTAAGGGGGGGGGGGAGTGGGATTAATCCAGATGGATGTCAGTGGCCTCCCACCTATTCAAACTAGCTCATTTTGGCATTTTTCTAGTTTGGCAGTCTTTTCCCTAGTTTTCGAGTCCCTGACTTGTGGGGTCGTTTTGAGTCTCTAAACAATGTTTTTTAATGACTCACCACAATGAAAATGTATGTTTATAGATATAAAAATATTAATATTTAGTCCTTAGATAGACCTTTCCAATGGGCTATCATGCGCCTAGGACGAAGATCGTATGAAAAAGTTACGACCCCGGGAAGTTAATGTACTAACTTACCCAAATAGGGCCCACATGACTTTTGGCCCTTCATCTCCCAGGGTTAGATTTTTTGGATGTCTAGGGTTTTTGAAATTCCTGTTTATTGTAAAAATTCCTTCAGATCCTCATTGTAATCATCTTCTTTCAAATGAGCGCAACCGTCACATCTCTTCTTAGAGATAAGCCACCACCATTCTAGTA
>JASDQU010502121.1:12063-27241 GCA_032191745.1 Picea mariana | reverse complement strand
AAGACATTGACTGAGACCATAAGGAAGGATAAGTACCTATATGAGCAAGGAAAGGGTAGAGAATCCATGCAGAAATATTGGAAGGATAAGAAGAAGGAGAAATATGATTAGAAAAGGAAGGGGTTCAAACCTCCTTTGAATATAAACAACCCTAATAAAAATCAACAAGATTAGTATGCTAAGGATGAATCCAAGAAAGAGGATTCCTTGGGGAAAAGAGGAAGACCACCAAAACAATGTTGGGGGTGCAAGGAAAATCACCTATACAAGGATTTCCCTCATAGAGGATATAAAGTGAAGACCATGCACAACATCCAAGAGGATACAACAATGGAGGACATGGGCAAGATATATGAAGCCTTAGAAGATCAACAAGCAGAGTATCAATCCAATATGATCAAAGTGAAAGGTCAGATAATTAATCAACATGTTTCTATTTTAATTGATTCATGAACAAGTTATTGTTACATTGATCCTAAAATAGTGGATAGATTACATTTGGAGAAAAGTAAGCTAGGGAAGTCAAGTTTGGTTCAACTAGCCACGAGAACCAAAATAAGGATCAATGAGGTTGTCATAAGTGTCCAATAAATATTAATGGGGTAAATATAGTTGTTGATATGAATACCATCCCATTAGGATCTTATGACATCCTAATTGGAATGGATTGGTTGGACCAACACCATGTTGTCCTAGATTGTCATAACAAGACCTTTACATGTCTTGATGATGAAGGAAAATAGAGCACCGTGAAAGGAATTCCAAGACCCATTTCTATAAGGGATATTTCAGCCTTACAGTTGAATAAATGTTTTAGGAAAGGATGTCAATTGTATACATCTCATGTGGAAGAGACCAAAAAGACAAAAGGGCTAAGTCTTGAAGATTTTCTAGTATTGCAAGAGTTTGAATATGTATTCCAAGAAATACCAGGATTGCCACCAAAGAGGGAGATAGATTTATCTATTGATTTAGTACCAAGAGTTGCCCTAGTATCAAAAACACGTTACAAAATGAGTACACCTGAATTGAAAGAATTACAAATGCAATTGGAAGAGTTGTTGAAAAAAAGGTACATACATCCAAGTGTTTCACCTTGGGGACCACTGGTAGTCTTTGTAAAAAAGAAGGATGGAACATTGAGGTTGTGTATAGACTTTAGATAGCTGAATAAATCCACTATGAAGAACAAATACCCTCTACCCAAAATTGATGACCTCTTTGATCAGCTAAGAGGAGAAAAGATATTTTCAAAGATAGACTTGAGATATGTATACCATCAAGTAAGAATCAAGGAAGAATACATCAATAAGACAAACTTCAGAACTAGGTATGGAAATTATGAGTTTGTAGTGGTGACATTTGGACTGACCAATGCACCAACTGTCTTTATGTTCTTAATGAATGAAATATTCAGAAATTATCTGGATAATTTTTTCATTATGTTCTTGGATGACGTACTTATTTATTCTAAGTCTGAGGAAGAACATGAACATCATTTGAGGTTGGTCTTACAAGTTCTCAGGGAACATCAAATTTATGCCAAGCTTAGTAAGTGTTCTTTTTACCAAGAATAAATCCATTATTTGGGTCATATTATTTTAGAACAAGGTATAGTAGTAGATCCAGAAAAGATTGAAGCTATTAGAGGATGGCCAACACCCAGGAATGTTTTAGAAATCAGATCTTTTATGGGATTATCCAAATACTTCATGAGGTTTATAGTTCTCTAAGATTGCTCATCCCATAACTTCTTTACAAAAGAAGGGAATCAAATTTGAATGGACAACTGAGTGTGAAGAGAACTTTAATTTTCTGAAATAATTCCTTATTAGTGCATTTGTTTTAAATATTGTTGACCCAAATGAGGATTTTGTGGTATGTACAGATGCATGCAAGGAAGGACTTGGTGGAGTCCTCACTCAAAATGGACATGTCATTGGTTATGAGTCCATAAAACTCAAAGAACATGAGAGGAATTATGCCACACATGATTCGGAGCTTGTTGTCATAGTTCATGCATTGAAGGCGTGGAGGAATTATCTGATGGGAAAAATGTTTGAATTAAGGACAGACCATAGTGGTCTGAAATATATTTTTGAACAACCAACTTTGAATACTAGGAAAACAAGATGGATGGAATTTTTAAGTGAGTATGACTTTGACATCAAGTATATCAAGGGAAAAATAAATAAATTTGTTGATGCACTCAACAGAAGAGTACATCTCATGCATCCTACAACTGTTAGTATTCATTAGTCAGATTTAAAGAGCATAATTTTAGATGTTCTTCTGACATATCAACATTATCTATAGGTAAAAGAAAGTTTATAGCAAGAAAACGTACATCAGAAAATTAAAGAGTACGCGATTAAGGAAGATGGATTACTTATGCATAAGAATAGAATTTATGTTCCTAGTTCTGAAGAACTTAGGAATTTGGTATTAAAGGAAATGCATAATGTTCCATATGTTGGACATCCTGGTTACCATAAAACAATTGCATCAGTAAGAAGCCAATTCTTTTGGCCAGGAATGAAGAAGGATGTTGTTGATTACATTGCCAGGTGTATGGAATGTCAAAGAGTAAAATCTGAGCATAGACACCCAACGCGTTTGCTTAAGCCATTTCCAATTCTAGAGAAGAAATAGGAAGTGGTAACCATTGATTTTATAACTAAATTTCCCTGGATAGGAAGGAACCATGATTCCATAATGGTAGTTGTGGATAAATTGACAAAGGATACTCATTTTGTTCCTTTGAAAATGACTCATACAACAACCAATATTGCAGAAATTTACATGAGGGAAATTGCTAGGTTGTATGGGATACCCGAGGCAATTGTTTCAGACAGAGATACAAAGTTTACTTCAAATTTATGGAGGGGATTATTTAAAGAATTTGGTACAAATATGAATTTTAGAACAACATACCATCCATAGTTAGATGGAAAAACATAGAGAGTCAACCAAGTGATTAAAGGCATGCTGAGAATGTATGTGATGGATAAATCATCTAAGTGGGAAGACTACTTGCATTTGGTTGAGTTCACCTATAATAATGGGTATCCAGACTCATTGAAGATGAGCCCATTTGAGGATTTGTATGGCAGAAATTGCAGTACTCCAGTGAGTTGGGACAACCTAACAGACATAGTAGTACTTGGGCTAGAATTTCTCAAGGACATGGAAGACCATATCATATGGTTATAATTAAGAAAAAATTAAAGGCAACTCAAGATAGGCAAAAAAATTATGCAAATATGAACATGACAGCTAGAGAATTTAAAGTGGGGGAGCATGTTCTTTTAAAAGTGAGGCCCGAGAAGATCTCATTGAAGTTGGATAGTTCTACAAAGCTAACAACCAGATTCTGTGGACCATTTGAGATATTGGACAGAATAGGGCCAATTGCATACATGCTTGCATGTCCTACTTCCATGAATGTGCATAATGTATTTCATGTCTCTTTGTTGAAAAAGTATATACATGATCCTAACCATGTTATTGATTGGAATTTGATTCAAGTAGAGCCAGAGGGAGACTTTCAGGTCCAGCCAATGCACATATTGGACAAAAGAGTCAAAATGCTCTAGAATCAAGTTATAGAACTGGTAAAAATTCAGTGGACCTATTATCGCCCTGAAGATGCTACTTGGGAGCATGAAGATGCCATGTGGGTAGAGTACCCACAACTTTTTGAATAAATTTTGAAATTTTTATTTTTATTTTGTATATGCACTAAGGACAGTGCCAAAATAAGGGGGAAGGGAATGTAATACCTTGGTTTTGAGTCCCCGTATGAAATAATATATTTTGTTTATTCGATGAAAGGTCAGAGTGCCCAAACAATTAAAGAGGCCAACATGCCTAGGAAATGTAATGATATGATCATTATTAAAAATAAAATACATCATTGTCTACAAGATAGACAAGGACCGGATTTAAGGGGCTAAGTCATTTTATCATATTTTTATTTACCCATAATTTCTTAATTGAGAGAAGGGGTTACACGAGCTTCTTGGGGGAAGGCCATGTGGTTATTGATTCAAAAGTAAATATATAAACCCATCTTGTGGGTTGTTTGGGGGTTCTTCTTGTTCTTCTTTACTCACTCTATTCATTTGTTACTCTTGGTTCCACACTCTCCATTCTATTCACTTTTTCACTCATTCATTCTTGTTGTTGGAATGGTACCTTGGGGGAGAATTACTGAGGAGGAAGCCATTGTTTGTTGGTTGTAGCATGATTAGTGTGTTCCAACAATGAATTAATGCTTGCATGATTGATACGCATTGGCATGTACTAAATTTTATTCACAACTGCGAGTCCTGAGAGTCCTAGCATGGATATTCTTGACAAGATGCACTGGAGCCCTGGAAGGAGGTGGACAACTTGAGGGAATGTGTGGTAGAGAAGGGGGTCCATTCTATTTGTTTGTGTAGGCTAGAGAGAAGAGAGATGGTGTACTTTGGATTGTTATGTGTTGAGGAACCTATGAGGGCTTGAGTGCTAACTATTTTGGGGAAACTGAGTGACACCCTAGAACCATCCTTATGGATTCATAGCCCTGGCTCGGGGGTGACATTGTTGTTGAGACTTGGAACAATAGTGTCTACAGTTGGGTGGAACATCCTTGGTCTGCAGCCAGTTGGTGAACCATTTTGATTAAGATAGGTTCTCTCTATCATGTGTTTCTCTATTATATATTTATTTCCGTTGTGTATGAATTACTGTCTATTAGATTCGCATGTTATAACATGCATGATTGTTGGTTATTTCTATGCATGGAATGTTACACGTTCTTTATATTGTAGCATGAATATTTATTGTTGGATGTGCTATTATCATGTTTCTTTCATGATTCTTTAATAATTAAATGGTATACTAATTCAAATTTCAGTTTCGAACAGGGTTTTTGAGGAGGTAGCATGCCCAACCCAAGGGTGGTTGGATACGTTATAGTTAAGACATAAATCATTTCTAGGTTGGTGAGCATTTCCAAGTAGTAGAAATAGAGGTTCAAAGTACATAACTCGATGTTTATAATTGTCTCTACCACACGATTAAAATTCCTAGACATAGAAAAGATCAGGTCTAGAAGACTTCATTGGAGGCACTGGAGAAAAAAATTCATCAAATTCATATAACATACCACTCTATATCTGCTCGGGTTTCTCAAATCCTTGATATTCTCATTAAACGCTGGATTGCATTGTGCTAGAAACATGATGAAGTGGATTCTATAAGATAATAGGTGGAATACATGCAAATTCAGAGGGAGAATCCTCCTCCAGACCTTGTGGAATCTTCATCCAACAATGATTCCTCCCCAACAACAGATCAACCTCCAAATGGCTTGAACCAAACAACGTAGGAGGAAAAAATGGAAGAACAAGAACCTAATATTGATCTGCAGTTGGGTATCTAATGTGTTTCAATAGTATATGTATCTTAGGCATATTTAATCGAATTTTCACATACAAATTTTGGAATGTAATGGATACTAGTAAAACTCAGTTAGATATAGGGATAGATATACAAGTAGCAGGATTGATACTGTTGTTAGCTTTTCCTCTGGGATGTTTTGCACTCTTTTTTAAACCTTTGTGTGCTTCAGCCACCCATTTTTTATCAATATAATGTCTCCTAGTTTTTGTCAAAAAAAAAGGTCCTTTGATTGAACCTTTACCCAATTGAGATTATTTAGTATAGATCCTTCCATACAAACTTTTCTCAGAAGGATGAGCTGCTAGGCTAGGCATCCTCTACTTCCATGGGAGTAAGGTGGTCCACCGACTAGAGGAATGAGTAGTCATTTCCTCTTGGTCGTGGTCATATGATTGGTTGAGGAAGCATCAACTTGGTCTATGGGTTGCTTGTTAGCTATCCTAGGAGGATGCTGACTAGAAAATGAAGTTGCGCCTTAGGAAAAACTATTTTGTGCCTTACTGTTGTTATGCATAAACAAACAATACAAAGCAACACTTTCCTCTCTTTTAGAAAAAAATAATGCAGTTTCCAACACATCTGAAGCCAAGATGGCTGACAAGGGTTTACTTAGGGAAAAATTCTCTTCAAATGGATCATTATCAATGTAGGATTGACTCAAAAAAAAGCATTGGGTTAGGGATAAACGTTTGTAGATGATTGTGGTAGACCCCATGGCTCCCGTTTATAGGAATTCCATGTTCATTAAGAGATCCAATTGATAGAACCAATGATTTCTTCGATACAAGCTTCATACTCAAAATCACATACCAGAGTGTGTGAGCTCTGAAATGATATTATCTACCTATTTTCCATGTCTGAGAAGGTGATGATTGTGAATTATTACCATAGATAAGACCAATTGATCATAAAAAAACATATCGTTGACTAATATGATGGCCTTCCCATGTGGAAAAATCCGTTAAAAACTAGTTTTATCCAAATTCAAATGATTGAAAGACACATGGCATAATTTTATTGATCTCTTCTTTAAAATCAAATACACATGGAAATTTGGGTGACATCATTGATGACATCAACCAAGTATGATTGAAACATGGCAGACATACATTGGTCCATGTGGCTGCTCACGTGACACCACTGTCAGAGCTAGGTGGAATTTTATTAAACCAGGTGTCTTCCAGTCGACATGAATCATCTCAGAGTGCTCGCATTGTAGGTAATAGCTGTGAACATATACCTTTTCCCAATTAGACCACGTAGGCATCCAGGTGGATGTTAGTATTCCCATGTGTAGGTCGCGTCATCCTCCTTTCTTGTCAATACATATCTAATTAGACATTGGGTTGTTCTGTGGGTGAGTGGTTTCTAGTATTACCTCATCAATATTGCATCCACAAGTGAGTGGTTTTTGTTGGGTCCTTCATGATGTGAAACCAATGCAACATGGCCACATCACAAAGGATAAACCATGTTCGCATCCCTAACTCTCATTAAAGGAAGGGTAGGTTTTCAATTCGATATGAATCCATGACCGTTGATTTTGGTAGTTGGTATAACCACAATCTTAACTATCGAATTCATTCACTTCAGTGGAAGGTGTTGGAAAATGTCGTTTATCCCTCGGCATTGGCCTTCGGTTTCTAATACAATCCCTTGTGTTGGTGCACTATCCCTTTTATGTCCATTTAAAACCTTTTGAATCCCATGTTAAGTGGATTTTGGCTTATTTATCCTTTTTATTTAAATTTATCACTATTTAGGTGATGTTTTCCTTCTCTTGTAGGTCAGAAGCAGTTCCCCTTTAATCAATGGAAGCATGAAAAGGGGGGAAAATTGTCCCTTAGGACATATTTCCCAAATATGTTTTACCCTATACTAGAACTACTCATAGTTAGATCTGTTGATTAACTTGGTTGGTTGTCATTGATGTCAACCCTTGAAGAAATATTGGTAGCGAATTCTGGTAGCACAAAGGTTTGGGTAATGGACCCAAGTTTGTTTGATGTATAATGGTATGAGTTTTGATATATTTGCAGGTAAGACTATTCTAGATGGATAATACATATCACGCCAATTTTGGTGGTATGTGGAACGTCACATAACTCCTCATGGTTTGAGATTTATGGCCTTACGAAGTTGAAGGACCCTCATTTGATTGGCTTGAAACCCCAAAAGGTCAAAGAAGTCAAAGTTCTTGGAAAGAAGAAATTATTTAAATAATAAAGTGAAGTGACAAAGTCAAAGATGATTATTTAGAACATACAGTGAAGTGACAAATTCAAAGAGGATTATTTAAATAATAAAGTGAAGTGACAAAATCAAAGAGGATTATTTAAATAATAAAGTGAAGTGACAAAGTCAAGGAGGATTATTTAAATAATAAAGTAAATAGAGAACTTTCTAATTATGGAAAGTGGTTATAAGAAGGTTAACCCTAAAATGAGGAAAATGGGTTAAGTGTTCAAGTGGCTATTAGATACATGGACAAGTGAAAAATTGGGAAAAGTTGGACATAGGTGACTATGTGGACAAAGTGGCTATGTGGACAAAGTGGCCTAGAAGATGCTTCTAAGGAAGCTACTTGGAGAGTATAAATAAGAGGAAAGGCTCTCTCATTTAAATCACACTTGAGCATATTTAATATCTACAGGTGACCGAGGTAACCAAAGGATATCTAAGACAAATTTCAGAGGGAAGGTGAAGTAAATAAGGATGAAATTCAAGGGAGGATAAATTCTTTTGATGATGCTTTCTAAGGTATGTTATTTACAGGTCATCTCATCATTTTCGCAATAAATTTTTTTCTAGAATGTTTTAGACTGTGAAATTGGGAGACCATTGAGGAAACATATCCAAGTAGCCATGGTACGAATTTCATCTTGTGGGTCATTGTATTTTTGGAGTTACACTCCGTGGAAAATAGGGTTTGTGGCTAGTCCTAAAACTAGTCTAAAATAGATGTTTCGGGTAAAAACGCCATAACTTCTTCATAACAGATCCAAATTCAGTAAGACCAAATGTGTTGATTAGAGTAAAGTCTGTCGTATTCTGTGTAAAATTTTAAAATCCATACAACAACTATTCCATGCGGGGCACGCTCTACAAGTTCTCTCTCTAGAATAACCCAGAATATAACAAGGTATGCCATTTTTTCTATAACTCTTTTTCTGAGAGGTTACAAGTAGTGACATAGAGGAAATGCATAAAAAGAACTGAAGAACATTTTGCACTATTTTAAGATCTTTATTCATTATAGGTAAATAGTTGTGATTATTTCAAGTTAGGGTTGTTGACTAATCCAAAACTAGTCATGTGAGACTAAAGTAAAGTTTGATGAAAATGCTAGTCTCTTGTTGTTAAAGTTAAGGAAGGTTTGCAGGTTCAGGTATAGGTTGGTGCATGGTTGATGCACTTGTTTATGGTACAAGTTGATTACAGGTTGTTTGGTACAGGTTGGTGCATGGTTGATGCACTTGTTTATGGTACAGGTTGGTGCATGGTTGATGCACTTGTTTATGGTACAGGTCGATTACAAGTTGAGGTATAGGTTGATGCATGGTTGATGCATGGTTCAGGTTATTGNTACCATAAACAAGTGCATCAACCATGCACCTGTTTATGGTACAGGTCGATTACAAGTTGAGGTATAGGTTGATGCATGGTTGATGCATGGTTCAGGTTATTGGTATAGGTTGTTTGGTGCAGGTTGATTGGTGCAGGTTTACAAAAATATATATCATAGTGATAGTGTGACAGTGGTTCCATCATTCTACTTATACGTCGGGGTGGTTGGATGGGGAAATGAGAGGTGGTTGTAGCCACCTTCTGGTTGTAGTCAGAGAACATAGGGGGTTGTAGCCTCCTTTTGGTTGTAGACAGAGAATTGGGGAGTTGGAGCTTTCCTCAAGTTGTAGCCTGAGAAACTAGGGGGTTGGAGCCTCTTTCCAATTACAGTTGGAAAGCAAAGGTAGTTAGTGCTTCCAATGAGTGTAATTCTTCAAGACATATAAGAAAAAGCATTCCATGGTTTTCTCCCGCTTTGGGTTTCTATGTAAAAACACTGGTGTACTAATTATGTGTATGATTGTTCATTTGTTCATTGTTTATTTACTTTGAAAATATTTGATGATAATGCTACATTGATATACCACTTGCATTATATGGTTAAAAAGGATTATATTTCTCTATTACTGATTCACCCCCCCTCTCAGTAATCCAACAATTGGTATCAGAGCAGGTTCCTTCAGAAATCAGTTTAACAACTGAAAGGTAGATCATGGAGAGAAACAACATGTATAAAAATGGAATAGCACAGTTTGATGGACAAAAGTATGCATTTTGGAGCATAAAGATGAAGACATATATATAGGCACATGGATTTAAAATTTGATAATCAATTGTAGATGGATACACAATGCCAACAGTTCCGTCGACAAATGACAAAGCAGTGAAACTTGGTCAGAATAATTCCAAAGCCACAAATGCACTTCTAAATGGTGTTGGAGAATTGACATTCACCAAAGTTGCACATTGTAAATCCACTAAAGAGATTTGGGACAAAATTCGAAATATTTATGAAGGAGATTCAAAAGTAAAAGCAGCAAAGCTTCAAACTTACAGAGGTTAGTTCGAACAACTAAATATGGAGGAAGATGAGAATATTGTAGCTTACTTTTTACAAGTCGATGAAACAATAAATGCAATATTCGGATTGGGAGAAGAAACCAAAGAATCTATAGTTGTTCAAAAGGTACTAAGATCTCTTCCTATGAGTTTTGACCCTAAGATGTCAGCACTAGAAGAAAGAGCAGATCTAAACTCAATAATCATGGAAAAACTACATGGAATATTCATAGCATATGAAATGAGAACTGAACATGAAAATATAGATATAAAGGAAGAATCCTTCAAAGCATTCAAAATTTCAAAGCAAAAGGTAAATAAAAAAGAAAAAGAACATAGCAACAACAATGATGTTTCGACAGATGATGAAGAAGTGACCAACTTTGTCAGAAGATTGAACAAGGGAACCAACGACAGGTATAGAGGTAAGATTCCTTTGATTTGTTTTAATTGCGATGGTATTGGTCATTTTTCTAACAAATGTCCAAAGATTGTAGAATGAAAGTCCCTCCTAGAAAAGAAGAATATGAAGAGGCAGGAGTTGACTACAGAGAATAATTGTTGTGTGCCATAAAAGTTATCAAAAGAGAAAATAAGAAAAACAAGAAACTACAAGTGGAACTATACAAGAAAGAAGACACTCAGGAACTAGAACAAATGATCACAAATTTGAAGGTTCAAATTGAAGAAGATAAAAGAATTGAAGAAGCACTCAAAGAACATCTAGAAGGAAGAGACAGGATCATTGGAAATTTGGAAGCATAAATTGTCACATTAAGAAAGGATCTTCAAAAGAAAAATATGCAGAACAACTCAAAAGTTTTGAATGACATTACCAACAGTCAAAAACCTCATCATGACAAGTCTGGAATTGGATACAATCAGACAGAAAAAGGATCAAGCTCCAAAACAACAGAGCAAGAAACATATCCAAAAAGCTATGCAGAAACAATCAAAGGGGATATGAAGGTCTACAAAGAAAATTTCAGGGACACTCCTCCACCGAGAAGATTCATATTTCAGAATCAATGACCAACAGAAACAAAAAGGCCTCAAGAAGAAGAAGGATTCATAAGAGTACCTCCTTTCAGAAGATATTCAACTCCCAGGTATCAAACTATCTTTTTTGTCTTATGTTATGCATGTAATAATTTTGGACATAAAGATGTGAATTGCAGAGCTAACAACAGGAACATAAAAAACTTTGAAATTCATACACAAAAGGGTTATCCAAGATCGCCTAGTGAAACACATAGAAGAAGCTACAACATGTTTGAATCTTTGAGCATTGAAGTGGAATGCTACAAATATAACAACTTTGGACACATGGCCAAAGATTGCAAAATCAATATAATAATGAATAATGCACACTCGCTCTACAAGCTAAATAGAAGAAATGTGGTTGGTATGTTGACAATGGCTATTCAAAACACATGGCAGGTGATAGATTCAGGTTTCTTACATTAAGAAAGGAAAGATATGGATCAATCTCCTTTGGAAACGATAATTCAGCTAAAATCATTGGAAAAGGCACAATCAAAATTGTGAACAAGAATACCAAGGCAGAAAATGTTCTACTAGTAGAATATATGAAACATAATCTTCTAAGTGTGAGTCAAATGTGTGACCAAGGTCATAAAGTTACTTTCGATTCACAAAAGTGAGAGATAAGAAAAGAAGTTTCAGGAAAATTGATTGCAACAATTGCGAGAACTTCAAGCAACATATATGTATTAAGTGAAATTGAAAATGAAAAGTGTTTCCTAGGAAAGGAAGATGAAAGTTGGCTATGGAACAAAAGAATGGGTCACATACATTTTTATATCCTTGTCAAATTCATCAAAAGGGAAGAAGTTAGAGAAATTCCCCAGATCACAAAACCAACCAACACTTTATGCAAGCATTGTCAACAGGAAAGAAAACAAAGACCATGTTTAAATCAAAAGAATATTCAACGACAAGACCACTAGAAATTGTGCATACTGATCTAGTTGTACCAACTACAACAAAGGGTTTAAAAGGTGAGAAATAATTTATTTTATTAGTTGATGATTATACAAGAATGACTGTAGTTTTCTTTCTCAGGAATAAGTTAGAAGCTTTTGAAAACTTCAAGGTCTACAAGGAAATGGTTGAAAATGAAATGGATTCAAAAATCAAATCCTTGAGATCTGATAATGGAGGAGAGTTCACTTCAAAGGAATTTATGGACTACTGTAGCAGACATGGAATAAAAAGGAAATTCTCTATTGCTAGGACACCTCAACATAATGGAGTTGTTGAAAGAAAGAACATGACAATACAGGAAATGGCTCGAACAATGCTAATGGATTCCAAATTGACAGATATATTTTGGACACAGGCAATGCATACAACAATTCACATTCAAAATAGAGTAATGCTCAGAAACAACACTGAAAAAATTCCCTATGAGCTATATAGAAAGGAAGACTAGCAAATGTGAAGCACTTCAGAGTTTTTGGAAGAAAATGCTACATCAAAAGAGAAGATGGCAGAATGAGAAATTTTGACTCTCGTGTGGACAAATGAGTACTTGTTGGTTAATAAATTACAAGTAAAGCATACAAGTGTTACAACCTAATATTGAACAAAGTTGTGGAAAGCTTCAGCATAACAATTGATGAAACAGGTAGACAAGAATTAAAGGAAGAAGAAAATGAATCAATGGAACAACTTTACAAAGAAGAAGCAAAAGATGAAAAATAACTAGAAGGGGAATATGAAGAGGATCTGACAAAATCATAAGAGAAATTTCAACAAGTGACTCCAAAGACACCTAGCAGACGAGTACAGAAGAATGATCCTTCAGATCAGATTATAATAAACGAAGATGCAAGAGTTGAGACTAGAAGAAGAATCCGTTCACCAGAACAAATGCACCTAGCACTCTCATATACGATTGAACCAACCTGTTTTGAAGAGGCCAGCAAGGGTGATTTTTTGAATAAGGCCATGGATGAAGAATTGGATCAAATAGGGAAAAATGACACTTGGGAATTGGTTCCAAGACTAAAGGATAAGAATGTGATCGACACAAAGTGGGTATACATGAATAAATTGAATGAATATGGACCAAGTTACAAGGAACAAAGCTAGATTGGTATGTAAAGGATATGCACAAGTTGAAAGAATTGAATTTGAAGAGACATTTTCCCTAGTTGCCAGAATGGAAGAAATCTGATTGCTTTTATCTTATGCATGCTCCAAAAATATTAAAGTGTATCAGATGGATGTAAAATCAACTTTTGTGAATGGGGAACTTGAAGAAGAAGTATGCATTGAACAACTAGAAGGATTTCAGTTGGCAGAGAATGTAGATTATGTGTGTAAATTAAAGAAGGCCTTGTATGGTCTAAAACAGGCTCCTAGAGCATGTTACTCTAGACTGGATAAATATCTACAACAGGCAGGGTTCAGAAAATGAAGTGCAGACAACAACCTCTACATCAAGGTAACTCAAGATAGTATTTTATTAATTCAAGTTTATGTTGATGATATTATTTTTGGAAGTACTGATGACAGGTTAAGTCAAAAATTTGCAAAGAACATGCAAAATGAATTTGAAATGTCATTACTTGGAGAACTATCCTTCTTTGTGGGTCTTCAGATACGTCAAAGCAACCAAGGAATTTTTATTTCTCAAACCAAGTATATCAGAGAAATGATAAAGAGGTTCGGAATGGAAGATTCCAAACCAGTTATCACTCCCATGCAAACCAATTGCAAGTTGAGCAAAGATGAGGATTCAAAGTCTACATATTAGAGGAAATACAGGTCAATGATTGGTAGCCTAATATATGTGAAAGCATCTAGAACAGATGTAATGCAGACAGTTGGACAGGTGGCACGATTTCCAGCAACACCAAAGGAATCACATGTATTAGAAGTGAAGAGGATTTTCAGATATCTCAAAGGAACATAAGAGTTTGGATTATGGTATCCAAAAGGAAAGGATCTATCACTTATTGCCTACACATATGCAGATTGGGAAGGTTGCATTAATGACCGACAAAGCACCAGTGGAGCAATGCTCTACTTGGGTGAGTGTTTAGTATCATGGCTAAGCAAGAAACAATCATCATTATATTTATCTACAACCGAGGTAGAGTATATTGCAGTAGCAACATGTTGTACACATGTTCTATGGATGAAACAAACTCTTACAGATATACAGGTTGAGTATGATGAGCCCATTCCAATCTATTGTGATAATACAAGTGCCATAAGTATCTCAAAGAACCCGATGTGCACTCCAAGATGAAGCACATTCCAATCAAGTATCACTTTCTATGGGAACAAGTTGCAGAAAAGAACATCAGAATTGAATATGTGGGCACAAAAGAACAAGTGGCAGACATCTTTACAAAATTTCTTCCATGGGAAGCCTTTGAGTATCTTCGCCAGAGACTTAGATTTATTTCTACTCCAAAATTAATGCTTTTGAATGCTTATCTTATATGTCTTAGATGTACATGAGGAAGCACCATAAAGAGGACAGTTCAGGTTGGGAGATCATATGAGTTAGTTAGAGGAAACAACCCCAAATGGAAAGATACCCTTGCCGTCGATGACAAAGGGGGAGAGATTTATTAGATGCAGAGGATAGAGGCATGGTTCTAGAGGGAGCGTTGGTTAGAGAGATGCAGGCATGGTTCCAGGGGGAGCGTTGGTCACAAAGATGCAGACATGGTTCTAGGGGGAGCATGGGTGATATGATTTCAGTATTGCATCAGAGTGTTGCCATCAATGCCAAAGGGGGAGATTGTTTATTAATTGGGTTGGTTGTCATTGATGTCAACCCTTGAAGAAATTTCGGTAGCACAAAGGTTTGGGTAATGGACCCAATTTTGTTTGATGTATAATCATATGAGTTTTGATATATTTGTAGGTAATACTATTCTATATGGATAGTACATGTCATGTCATTTCCAGTGGTATGTGGAACATCACATAAATCCTTAGGGTTTGAGAGTTATGGCCTTACGAAGTTGAAGGAACCTCATATGATTGGCTTGAAACCCCAAAAGGTCAAAGACGTCAAAGTGCTTACAAAGAAGAAATTATTTAAAAAATAAAGTGA
>JASDQU010502120.1:13511-50939 GCA_032191745.1 Picea mariana | reverse complement strand
ATACATATAATTACATCAACAGGCTCCTGGCCTTCAACACTTAGGCTCCCTAGCCTAACAAAACTCATAAGTCTACAGCTTATTCAAAACTTGGCTCACCAGCCTATAGAACATATTTACAATTCTTTGCATATTACATGATCTGCAACGGGGCTCGGCCTTGGGGACACTACAGCTAAAGAAGGTATGTCTCGTCCAAGTGGGACCTAAGACTCCCCACTAAAGTTTGGAGGTAACATAATCAGTTATAGGGGCCCTTGTGGGCTTAACAACCAGTCGGTTAGATCCCCCCGGAGAGGTAATCCTCCATAAAGGCTGTATGTTCTCCAACCCCTATCTGACCCAGGGTACAAGTAGAATAACCCCTGGAAGTAACCTATGAGATACCTAAGTCAAGCAACTAATAAACCACTATATAACCGATGCACATGCAAGCAATCGTAAATCTGGATCATTGCATGGGCAGGGTAGCAAATCCCAAAACCTTGAAAGCACTGCCTCTCACAGAGGTATGGGTACTAGCAAGATCCCCAAATACGAATAAATCCACAGAAATATCACTGACTCTAGGTGAGTATCCAGGGGTTATCCCTTCAACTGACTTCGAGCGACTTCGCGATTAACTCCGGTGTGAGCAAATCCTCCTGATATTACCAATTATACAATGGACTTCTCAACTCCCTGTCTCAGACACATATGTTAATTTAATTGCCTTGGAGAAGTTTACTCACAAAATCCTATTCCAAGGCACTAAATCCTAGACTAGTTTGTGCACCCTAAAAAATAAAATTGTGACTAATTAATTTTAGTTTAAAGTGTAAATTTTATTGGCCGTGATTACTCAAAAAGGTATGGAAGAGAAACTCATGATGTTATAACTCTGCAAGAAAATGGATATGAATATAACGCAAAGTCTATCTTTAACTTTTCAATGAACGACATGCTAATAAAAGCAGTGCAATTTTCAATTTCAACTCTGCAATTCAGAAGTAATGCAATCTTTCACTAAATGAACTAAGCTAGTGATAAAGGCTCAAAGGCAACAATGTTAACCAATGCAAAATGCCTATTTTTTTTTGTTTACAATATATTAAAGAGAAAATGCATGGACTTTAAAGAAACCTGATATATAAATTCTTCTGTGTATAAATGAAATAACTCAAGCAGAATACCAAGCAGCCAAGCAAACAGCTTGAGGTTCAAGGAAAACAAGGATGAAAAACAAAGAGAAAGACTATGCCCAAAAATTCAAATCCCAACAGGCTTCCTGTCCACCTAGAGAAACTCAACAGGTACTACAAAGGCCTAAGAAGGCTCAACAATCCCCAAAACTCACACAACAATCACTAAACCAAGAAAAGAAGCAAAGGGAAGTGGTATACGTGACTGTTCAGGAGAACAGGGCATATATATGCATCCTGTAGTAAGAAAGCAAGTGTGTATACACGACTGTTTGGGAAAAAAGAAGTGTATATGCTTTAAAACAAGGCCAAGCAAAGGCAAGAAGGCTTAAAACTTAGACCCAAAGTGAAAAAAATATTTCAAGTAGTGATACGACAAGAAACACAAAGAAAAAAAGAGCAATGCAGGAAGAAAAAGTACTTCAACCCTTATAAGGAATATCTATCTCCAGTGGAGTCGCCAATTCTGTTACGAGGGGAAAAATCTCTATGGCCAAGGGTAAACCACAATAGACAGCTATGACTGCAGAAATCAACTCAATTCCAACATATGCTATATAAACTAATGTGCAATATAAGAAAGAGGCCTACCTCGATCCAACGTTTGATGGTGTTCCACCGTTGAGCACTTCGACCCAAAGCTTTATACCTGCAATAAGTTCTTAGAAAACGAGTAGAGAAAGTATATAGTGATGATATAAAGGGGTTAGCACATTATATAACATAATCCATCAATAAACATTACAAACATGCCCATGGATAATAATCATACATTTGCAATATACCAATAGGACGGGAAAGGGGTATTTCTATTAATAATTGATCAGTAGAAGTGACAACATTACAGACTTTCGTGTCAGCACGGTTCAAAACCAAGAAACCAAGTTCTTTCCAACTGGGCCTCCACCACTTCAATCCTCCACCAAAGGCAATCTCACAAGAGAGAGTCAATGAGGTTCTCTCAAAAATAGGGAAAGAGCTTGGGGGTTGAACATTGTGTTCAGACTTGAGGGACAAAGGGATGCAGACTCAATATGAAGTAATTTCTCCAGAGTAACTTTTCTCTCAAAGTTGAATGCTTTCTCCTCCTTTCCATAGCTCAAAATTGTGATTTTATAGCCTTCAGAATGTAACTAAAGGGCTGAGTTGGAATGTTTCTAGTATGTGGAAGGCCAAGGATCAGAGATCTTCTGTCGTGACATGGAAACCCGAATTAATTTTTTTATTTTCTGGCACAAATCCTGATGTACGCAGGTTGTAGTGGAGCAGCCAGCATATAGGCATCTTGCATAACTGATAGGGAGCGTATATGTGGAAAAATGTATATTTTTGGCTCTGGATTCATCAAAAAGGGATGACAAGTCTGCATAGGGAAATGGAAAAAGGCCCTCTGTGCAAGATAGCAATGGTGAGGCAAATATCACTATAACAGAATGCCACATGGTGAAGGTTTATTCATCCAATAGATTAAGTATGGGACCAATTTGGACCTAAAACCTTATGTCAACATTCTTAAATGGTAGTGGTCAGATCTACCAGCAAGGTACCTTAGTTGTAGATCTTTCAGTAAGGGGTCGGAGTTCATAACCCCAAGATTAATGTAATTAAACATCTCCTAATCCTCGGACGACGGACAGTGGGGAATTTTAGTTTACGTGATATCAGGAAAGTTGTGAGGTCTGAGATCCACTTCAATGGGAATTGTCGATATGTTCAATGATGCTATGAATCTCCAACGTCTGATCCTTAGCGTCATTTCCACACCAGAGTTGTGGACATAAATGTAATAGCCTTTTGGTCGAAGCGTGAGAGATATCAGTCATAGATTTCATAGAATCGTAACCACGATAATCAATGCAGTTAAGTGTCCCTTAATTATTGGATTACCTTAAATAATTATGGGATTAAATTGATTACGTATCTTGTAATCCACAGACGACAGATCACAAGAAGTTTTAGTCTAAAGGAGTCACGGTCCCGATGTCCATGAATACTTGGTGATGCCACATGCTGACTAGTATGGGTGCCATGTGTCATGCCAGGTGGAATAACCAGATAGGGCCATGTATCCCAGGATGCACACTGTATCTTGGATCTCAAACATTGGGAGGTTTTGGGAAAATAGGCCTTATGAAAAAGGTTAATAACTGATGCCTGATAGATCCGAGGTGACGTCGAGTGATGTCACTCGACCAATGCATAGTATACAAGTGTCAAAGATTGGTTGGACAAGCTAGAAATTTCATGGTGACGTGTGCACCATGTCATCCTACATGGATGAACCATGATTCGTGATGTGAGAGGGCCACATTTCACCCATCGGTGGTGCCACGTGTCACCTCAATTTGGCATAATTGAGTAGATATTCATAGGAAAAATTAATGCCACATGTCGAGTGGTACGAGTGCCACATGTCATGCTAGGTGGAAGATAGTGGTAGGTCCACATGTCAAGTATGGTTTGTGCCATGTGTCATGCTAGGTGAAAAACAATGGTAGCATGTCACGCTATGTGGCAGGTAAGTCTATGTTTTATAACATGTGGAAGTTCGTGGTAGTGCCAGGTATGCCTAGATGCCAACTCATTTTGGATCCAGAGTTTTAGAGCTTTGTAAATAGTAAAAAGGTCTAGGTTCCAATATCTAAGGATTCGAGGTCTCGTGGTCTTGACAACCGGTGGATAGGTGTCATCAACTGGTGAGAGAGGACGTCAAGAGGATGTGGAGGTCAAAACTGGGCACATAAAAGGTCGAAGGTTGATATGTTAAAGGTTTGATGGCAAAGTGGCAGGTTCCACACCAGTGCCACTCTGATGCACATTCAACAACCATGCCTTGTAGGAATGGCACATAAATTCCACGTTAGATGGGAACAATGACGTGGAATCCATGTGGTATTACATAGGCATTTGGAAAATAAAGGCCCAAAAAATTCAAATGCCCATAACTTTTAATCTAGGGCTCCGTTTTGAGAAAAATTACAGTTTTTGGAAAGATATTGGCGAGTAGAAGATGATGGTATTGTTTTTAAAGGGATTTGAAGAGGTAAAAGAAAAACAAAAAAAAATAATACCCCATCCCTTAAAGGGGTACTTAGGGGGTTGGGTGTGTTACAAGTGGTATCAAAGCAGGCTACACCACTAGGCTTGGATGGGCCAGAGGTTAGTCATATGGATGATATATTAAGGCTAGGGATGAGCCTATTTAAAAAATATCTCTTTGTGTTTAAAAGCTTGTTTAATATCTGCATGAGTTCCTTGAGGGAAGGACAACAGATTGAAAACTTATACCTTGGAAATTCTTACTAAATTACAAGAGAGGAATTATATTGTCCCTCTGTCAAATGGATGACTACTCTTGTAGGAGTAGGAGTATGTTGATAATCATTAACGATAAGACCTAAGTGAAAAAAAGGGGCAAAAATAACCAAATCATACTATAGGAACTGCATGAGTCTAGAAAAAGAATGGACTAGTGGTTGTAAATTTGCTAATAAGTATGGGTTGGTAGAGCCATGGTAATTTATAATTTTTGTTTAATAAAATACCAAACCATGCATGTGTAATTCCTCATGATCAAAGGACTGATGAGAAATGGCATGGTTAGTCTACTTGACCTATAAATAATGGAACTCGTAGTAGGGATAATCTATTTAAGCAAGGTAAATAAGAGGTCTTTGGGACTGTTGGTAATCCTCATAAAGAGGAAAAGTGATATGGATGTATGAGCCATATTATGAGCTCATGGTTGTACAAAATGTGCATTGACATGAGTCCTTGTTTATGCATGAAAATGCAAGATGTGGATATGTTGTAATGCATATGGTAATGAGTAAACATGTATGCAACATATAGATAGACATGCTATAACCTAAGGCGGGTTATAAGGCATGGTCCAATGATGGACCTTTTAGATGAGGATAAACTGATGTCAGCATGAAAATTACCAGCATGAATGAAATGTTGATAATGTTGTTTCCTATTTCCTTAGGAAGATATGGTTGTATTGATAAATTAAATATTGATATAAAGACTAACAAAGGTAGTTCTCAAGCATTACTAAATTACCAATGGGTCGGATTGACATCCAAAGGTGGACGGAAACCATATAGGAATGGCTAGGTGTGATCATATAGTAGTGAAAGGGAATCCAGAAAATGGTTTCCTTGATAAAGGTCTATTGACCAAGAGTGGTTGAAACATGAAAGGAATATGAAATGCTAAAAGATGAATGAGAAAGTGTGACCTTATTTGTTGGTTGTTATCTTTTAAAGTTGGTAGCATAATTATGGTTTTATTGGTGATATCGGTCGAGTAAGTGTCTGGAGAGTCTCATAAAAAATGGATGATGTTATTAAATATGAATGAATGAGGTAAAAGGGTGCAAGTGATGCACCTACATATATGTAAATATACGTATACATGCTAAAAAGTATAATATGTCTTCCTGATCAAGTAGGATGTAAGGAAATATTTCTACTTGCTATATATGAGTAATTCTATGGATACATGGCTGACCCTATGTTGGAAGGGTCTAATTTTATTGATGGAATAAGAGATTGAGGAGTATATGTCCCATTTCCTCAGGAAAAATCTAGTGTAAATTGTTGAAAAAATAAATGAGCATGAATACTATGTTATCATGATGGAAGGCGGCATGATTATGCCTTTGAGGATTGCATGTGAATGACTGTGAATAATCATGAATTAAAATAATTATAAAAGTAGAGATACATGGAAACTGTGAAGTGTGCCAATGGTAGACACACACAACATACTAATGCATGTGATTAAGTGCATGGAAGCACAACTTGAAAGCAAGTTGTTAACATAAGGATTCTTATTTGAACATAAATATGAAATGCATAATAAGAATGCATTCTTATATTCCTTATGGAATATTGGGTAAGAATTTGAAATGACAAAGTTGAGGCTGACTCGAGGTTGAGGTCATTTCAATTAGTGATGGATATGCAACAAGGGAGTTGCATGCTGAGATAGTTCCAAGTGAAGGAAATGTGTGAAGAATATGTCAAGAGAACTGAGTTATAACCCTAATGACTTATGGAAAAATTAGGCAATGGGCCACAAGGCCTGTTTATATAAGAACCTTGGATTACATGTTAAAATATAATGCATGAGTGAAAGTTATGCAAATGAATGTTGACCATTCTGATTTCCAATGGTAATGTGCAGAATGCACAAGTTCATAATTCATTATGAACAAAAAGCTTGTTGTTGTAGCATGTTGATTTATCCAACAAATGTCAAGATGAGATTGACCAATATTTCTCAAGGAACAAAGTAGGAAGATCCCTAAGGGGATGGATTGCAGAAGAAAAAGAAGGAGAAAATATTAACACTTTCCTGACTTAAAAAACTCTGATGTATGAGACAGAGTTGTGATGGAAAATAAATCTATAAATATGTTTAAATGAATAAGATTTCTTGAGCCATGTTATGTAAAGGAAATGAGGCCTTAGAAATAAATTAGCTGGACTGGAAGTTCCGGGCTATGTAGAAGGAGTTGGAAATAAGGGAAGAATCCCTTAATGCCTTTCTTGTTGTCTATTATGTTTCTCTCGGACAAGAAATTGATATATTGATGAGTGTGAATGTTTTTGCATGAGAATGTTGTTATGTGTCGATGTTTTGGCATGATAATGGAGATAGCTGTAATATTTCATGCTTTCACTCATAAAAATATCGAGGCAATGTGATAGAGTACATACAGATATGTAGGCATATATATGAAAATGTTTTATTGATTCAAATGCGATGATACATACATTCTTATGTGACATGAAAGATGATATACTTGTGACTATGATGATGCATGTCTGTGTAGAAAATATTGGATTTTTTGGGAAAGACAACTGCCAATGTTGAACAACCTCAGGAAGAGGTAAACACAAGAAGGAAGTTGTTGAAATTTGTTGAAGGGACCCTGGGAGTTCCCATGAAAACACCATTGTTGAGGTAGTATCAAAGAAGTGTTGGAAGCCAAAAAAAATATAAAATTTTCATGACTATGTGGCATAAGGTATGAAGGGATTGGGTAAGAATCCCTTCTAAAATATTCATTACTTTAATGACATGCATGTGTTTTAGAGTGTTTGTTGTATGCCAATGATACCTAAGAATGGTATGAGTTAAAAAAGAGAGACCTGAAGGACAGAGGGATGAACCTCTAATAGTCAAAGATTAATTGATATCCTTGTAAGAAAGTTCATGAACAAGGTATTATGAACACATTCAACCAATCAAGGATGACTGGGAACAAAGTGCTCATAAGCAACGCACTGATGGAATGCATTGGGGATATGCAAGTGGTAAGAGAGTAGGAATGTGTGGGACTACCCAACATGGAAGGTGGATCTTCCAATATCCTACCATAATTGTAACACTGGTAAATAAAGGAATTGGGTGCCCATGAGTGTTGGCACCTTGGTTACTAGTACAAAAAGAATTCTTAAAGGCATTCATGTGAAACTTTTAGTTTCATGTGTGTTGATTTAAGTCTAAGATAATCTCAAAGCAGGAGGGACAATATTGATATAATAATGAATGTTGATAGAGAAGCAATGAGGTGAGAAGATTGGCTGAAATCCAACTCACTATGGCAAAGTACCTCACATAAACCGTGGTGCATTGAGTGTGAATATGGCCATGGGCATTGGCACATTGATTAAATTTACTTAATGTTGAATTACATTTAGAAAAGTTAGCATGCTGGAATTATGTCTATGTAAGGAATGACATTTCCTTTCTCTTTATATCATTGAATAGAGAAAAGTGATTTGATTGTTAGTATGCACAATTTAATATTTCTTGTGATGTCATTATAAAGTGTGCAATGAAAATTATATAGTGCATGAGAACTAACAATTTGTTTGGCTTTGTGAAGAATGAATTGCAGGAAAAAGGGTATTGGGCATGGTAGTGATGTAATGCCATAAGGAAGACCAGTGCCTTACTGATTGTAAATTAGCCAAACTGTTATGAGAAGAAAAATATCATACTTGTCAGATCTGGTTCCTATAGGGAACAGATATGAAAATGGAAATTTTGATTAAATTAATAATATCATCTCACAAATTATTGAATGCATGTGATATAGGTGAGATGGAAAGGATCTGTCCGGGGAGGAAAAATGATGGATGTCAAAGCTGGAAAGAATGGAAAATGGACACTATAGTGACATGAGAACCCTATGATAATCCATGATCCCCATAGAATGATGTGTCATGGTGACACAAGATGGAGGGACTGTTGGCATGCAGGGGGTAGACCTAGGGTTAATCAATCAGATACCAAAAAAACCATTAGACACCATCGCTTTCGACATCACTTGCAGAGCAAGTGAAGTCTCACTCGAGGCATCTAGAGGGGCTGCAGGAACCAAGGTTCTACAGTGTTGAGGGGAAGTGAGGCATCATTCAAACCATTTACTTGCATGCACAATTTTCATAGTTAAAAGTTATATTGTCATCAAATGTAATCTATGTGCAACATTACAACATCATATATGATCCATTCATTCAACATAAACACCATAACACACAGATTTATGTGGTTCACCCAACTGAGGCTATGTCCACAATGGATGGCTTCTGATATTATTCATTCATATCTTCTTACAATGGCGCACTGCACTACAAAATATACAATAGTAATAACATCCCAAACATGCCTAGTCATTTTGTTGCAATGCAAGTTCACTCCTTAGCCATACTACCGATTTCTTCCGTTTCTCGACTCTCATACCCAAAAATGCAATTGTAACTTACATATGATATAAAATTATCACTCTCATATCCCCTCCTTTATATCCTTTCTTACATATTTATACACCCTAATAGGGATAATCCCATTACCAAAAAGTGGACAAAGTGTCCCCCAAAACCCGTTACAAAAAGTGGACAAAATGTCCCCAAGCCCTACGGTTTATAACTATTTTCCTCCTTTTGTGCACTGCTCCATTATGCATCCTAGTCCATATTCTAAATTTATTTTACCCTTTTACCTCCTTTTAGCACAAATCCTGAAATGTATCCAAAATGCCTCTCCAACAAGCCCCCAACATTCACATGTGTCTCTTCCCGAGCCACTTGGGCCTTTGTCTAATGCGTCCAAGGTCACCTTTGTTGTTACGGTTGTCATACTACTAAATTTATCCTCCAATATGCATGATTATTTCTAATTTAATCCATTCTATCTGAAAAATGGAATTGAATAAGCATGGAACTCCTTCTTAACTTCCCTCTATAACTCAGGTAGATGGTTTTCTTGTTTCTCGAGTATCCTAATTATCACCATACCAGGTTCTTACTATGTAGAAATCCCTCTTCCATGTTCTTCATGTTCCTATTCTCCTTCTTTATGCGTCATTGGTTTATTGTTCTTCTATCGTGCTCTTATGTTTCCTTTTGTTCGGTGCAGTCTAGTTCTGGGACAGTTTGCAAGAATGGGATCGATTACTGTTGTTTGTGGGACTTTTTCCTGCACCAACACTATAGTATGCTGGAAACTCTATATTGTGGGTTTAGGTAGTGCAATATTCCTCTTTTATATGCTACTTGGATCCTTTACCTTTCGTTATTTCTCTTCACTATGATTAGATTCTATCTGACACTCGGCTCTTCTTCCTATCTCAAATGGATAAGAACAAATGGCCTACCCCTTCTGTGTGTTTTACAACGAGATGGTTCTATGAATCCTACTTGAAATCTCATTCTTGTGTACTTATACTCAATTTCTCCCATGGATTTTCAATAATGCTATCTCCTTTGGTGGGTTCCGACCCGAATCGACCATCTTGTACAAATCTTCTTCACACTTGTTCCCACCATATTTTGATCGAAGTCAATTTAAAATGTTTTTCCTGTTGGTTTTAATTATGGCGATGTGCTTCTTTACATACATTTATACTGCATTTCCAACTATAGTGGCCTTTCACGCCTCAACTCGCTGTCTAATTTGCAAGTGGTTTCCTTTATTGCTCCATTACTTCGTACCTTCGATGGATTCTCTGTTCGATTTGGCCATCAATCAAGGTCTTATATATTTAATATTGCATAGTGTTAATGTTTTTTTGTCATGATAACTCTTGAGTGCACGTCCTGTCATGTGGTTTGTTGAATGATCCTTAGGTATCATTCGTGCAGTCTCGTCTATCTACATTATCGCTCCCTATTGGCTGTGGAGCATGATTATCTTCCTGATTTAGAGGTATTTGTTTTCAACCATGTTTATACCCCATGAATACTGTACACCCCTCCACATAGGGGGGTTGCAGGGGAGGCTTGCCCCCTTTGCAGGGTCCGSAGGAAAGTGGGCCCCTGAAGGAAAACTTTCCTTGTAAATGTATATTGTAATTTCATAGTAAATATGGACTGTTCATTATAAGGTCACAGATCTAACAATAGTATTTATGTTAGGTCTTTTAACCCTAGAATTAAACCCTCTTTTACGAGGGAAATTTATTGCGTCTATGTATCATTGAGAATATTGTATTCTCAGAGAGGAGACTATGAGTGAAAGAAGAGGAAGTTACAACATGTGTGTTGTAGGTTGTATCCCTTCATTTTTCTAGATAATAAAAAGGAAGGACCTAACAATTTCTCTGATGGATGTAGCCCACACTAGGTGAACCATGTATATCTGTGTCTCTATTGTATTGTGCATATTTTGTTTTTTATTTCCGCATTTGTTTTATTTTATTGCTCTGCAATCTTGTTTTTCTAACACTCCCTTTGACGTAGCTTGGTTTCATTTGTCTGTGGTTCTTGTATCTACGACAATTTCCTTCTTCCCTTCTTTACACCTAACCAAAACTTCTTTCCTTCGTCAATGTTTGAGCTCCTCCATTTCATGATTTTTCCTATTTTCCTTGTTTTTCTATTCTTTTTCTATATTTTCCTGCCTATAGTACACTATGATACAATTTTAAATTGCACAACTCCTCTAGTGTGCATAAGGACGACTGTCCTTATACAGTTTTAGTCGGATCCCATTCACTAGTCCTTCCAAGGCTTGTCCATCCAACTACTCTAGCTAGAAAAAAACCACATCAGTCACATTTCTGATCATATATGGTCCTAACCAATGCATCCTGAAATTTCTTGGGTGTTTTAAGAACTTGCTATTGTAGAGAAGTATAATATCCCCTGTCTGGAAATTCTTCTTATTGACGTGTCTATCATGCCTTCTAGACTTGCTAATGGAAACCTGTAAGAAAGCGATCTTCCTCCAATATTAATAAATGCGATGACCTTTCTTCTAATGCATTGGAATCCGTAAGATCTGTCATTGCCACAATGCATAAAATCGGTATAATAATTTCCATGGGCATGACTGCTTCTTGTTCGCATTCTAACTTGAAGGTTTTTCATCCTATCAACTTCTTGCTCGTAGTTTTGTAAGCCCAGAGTACTATAGGGATCCTTAAATCCCATTCATCCCTCCCTATGTTTCTCACCTTGGTCAGTGCAGTTTCCAATATCTTGTTGAATGCTTCCACTGTTCCAATTTATTGTGGGTGATATGGAGTGCTTTTTTTATGTTGTATCTAAAAATCTTGTGTCAGTGTTGCAATTGTCTTATTCAAAAAGTGAGTCCCATGATCACTCATAAGTATTTTAGGACACTCAAACCTTGTAACTATGTTCTCAAACAAGAATCACACAACTATCTCTACGCTGCAAACTATAATAGGTTCTGCTTCGACCCATCTAGTCAAACAGTTTGTCGTGGTAATTATGTATCTGGATCATGTTCTTCTTGCTGGTGGGTTAATAGGTCCGACAAAATCCACTGCCCATTTTTCAAATGCTTGTAAGTTAAACTACGGATTCAATGACATCTCATCCGTTTGTGATGGTCTTACTACTCTCTGACCCACGTCGCATTTCTGACAATATTCCTTCGCATCCTTATGGAGTGTAGGCCACCATATCCCTACGCACAAGATCTTCTATGTTGTCTCCTTTCCTACATAGTGTCCTCCTACAATCCCCTCATGTGCCTCTGCTAAAATTATGGGTCTTTCATTTTCTAGCACACATCGTCGTAGTATCCCATCAATGCCCAAATTATATAATTTTCCTGTGATGAATTGATAATCGAATGATCTGACCACTAGCTTTGTCTTCTGGGATACTGTCATATCAGATGGAGCCAATCATGTGCTTAAGTATTGGAAAATATTTGCAAATTGATCGGCTAGCATATTAATTGAAAACAATTTCAGATCAACTAAGTTATCACGTATATTAGCTTCATCCTCTCATGTTAGAATCCACAAAAAATGGTCGGGTCCTGCATTCAATTTTTCTGGCTTCACTATAACTTCAAAATCATACTCCTGGAACAATAATAGCCATATCTAGATCCTCACGCTCAATAGTCGTTTGTTCACTAGATATATGAGTGCAAAATGGTTTGTAAACATCTTGAAGTGGGATCCCAATAGGTAATGTCTAAACGTTTTCAAAGCGTACACCATTGCCAAGCCTTCCCTTTCTATCATTGTGTAATTTTTCTCAGAAGTTGAGAAATTCCTACTAGTAAACATGATCAGATGGTCTAACTCACCTTCCCCAGGATGGGATAGTACTATGTTGAGTGTTATTGATAATGCATCCACATGGACATGAAACTCCTTCTGCCAATATGGGAATACCAGAATGAGTGCATTTACTAACTTGTGTTTTAATACATCTAGGCCCTTCTGACATTGTTCGTTCCATTGAAACTTAGCTTCTTTCTTTAGTAACTTCTCCATCGAGACTATAATTTGTGCATAGCCTTTAATAATTTCCGGTAGTAACCTGTATGACGCAGTGTTGTTCTCAACTATCACATGGATTCAAGTGGTGGTAAATTAACAATTATTGTTATCTTGTCCAGATCAACTAACAGATCTCACTTGCATACTACATGGCCTAACAATATCCCAAATGGTGTGCTGAAAATACATTTCTTCAGATTTAATGAAATATGGCATTGTCTACACCAATCAAGCATAAACCTTAGAGTTTCTATGTGATATTTCAACAGACTAAAGACAATCCAATCATCTAGGTATACTTCAAGAAACTGATGAATAAATTCCTTAAATGCTATGACAACCACTCGGGAAAATATGACAGGTGAATTTTTTAATCCAAATGGCATCACTATGTACTGATAGCTTCCCCATTCCATCATAAATGTCGTCTTGTGTTTTTCTTCTGGCACAATATTTATCTGATGGTATCCTAAAAAGCCATCGGTGAATGGATAAGCCTCCTATCCTCTTACGTTTTCCAATAATTCATCTGTAAAATGGGTCAGGAATGGGTCATGTAAGTAGGCATCATTCAATTTGATCAAGTCTACACAAATTCTAATACCCCCACCTTCTTATCATGAACTACCATCAGAATTATGCACTCAGATTCTGTGATGGGTTCAATTATACTAGATTCTATTGTCCTGTTGAGTTCTTCTTTCACTTTTTCCCTATAATTTGGATTTAACCTATAAGGTCTTTGTCTCAATGATTTAGCATTTGGTTTCAGTGGAATATTCATCTCACCTAATTCTCCAGCTATTCCTTTCATCTCTGAAAAAGTGGTTGGAAAAATCTCTTGATATGCGTGCAGTAAGTCCAATAATCCCTATTGTTTACAAACTTTGCATTTTCATTACATAGTGGGGTCATTTGGATTTTCCTCCATGCCAATGTTTACTTTGTGCACTCTTAAGGGATTCACGTATGCATCAGATTCAAGTGTTGGACCTACTATGTCATTCTCCCCTTCAATTTCTGATACATGTATATTTCTCGAGTCTTCATCGTCTTTGTCATCCTCGTTAATGTTATATCATTCTAAGAATTCACGAGTTGTCGCAGACTCTCTGTGCACATTATAGGTATGTACTAATTCTACTTGTCCTTCTTCCATAAAAAAAATTCCTCTAATGACTTCTAATACTGCATCAACTAAAGGGGACTCAACTTCGAAATTAAATGTTACCTTAAAGTTTTGGATGAGTTCCTCCCAGTTCACCATTTTTATGTGCACTTCTATCTCTTGGTACCAATTCTAGGGAACTATCTCCAACGTATGTATGGACCTATGTTTCCATTCTTGTTTCAACACTTTCTTCCAAGTTGTCATATATCATGCCACATGGCCTCTTGTATTTCTCATGCCTGTATACTTGGGCATATTATCCTATGGTCCAAACTTGATATGCATCAACCTTTTGCACTGTTTCCAATCCTCTGTCCCTTCCTTGTAGGTTTCCAACCATCTTTCCAATTCATTAACAAAAGAACTTAACTCAGTCATTCCGTCAAACTTTGGCGTATCACGTACCTTTGTTCTGATCCAGCGCAAAGAGCGGGTAATGCGCACACACCTTCTAGTCGATATCTCATGCAACTAATGTTTCCAGTGTTTAAGTCCTTCCTCCGAGTCTGATGTGCAATATATTATGCTTCTCCAACTAAGTGCACCATCTGTAGTGGGATTGACATAGTCATCCATGCACACTATCATATTATATAAGTTATCAATTTCCTCCCTTGCGGGTTCAACATATCTTCTTGCCTCCAGGGGGTCTAATGACGCAGTGACTTTTAAGCCTCCTCCTTAAAAAATCATCTCTCTTTTCTTCGGGTTGATTATCACTTGATTTTTGAAGGCCCAATCTAGTCCAAGAAAAGTGGGGTATGACTGACTTTTATCTGAAATATCGATGACACCAAAGTTAGCTACACTGTGCACTCCATCTATGTTCACATGTACACCTACTAGTCTCCATATCAGTATTATCTTTTGTTGGTTAGCCAACCTCAACTAGACATTCGACCAAACTAGTTTTGGTTTCCCCTCCATCTCCCATGTTTGTCTTGGGAGAACATTGACGTCTGATACTAAGTCAAAGATGAAATTATCCATGTCATACTCTCCTATCTATGCACTTAATATGAACTCTTTGTTTTTCCTCTTCTTGCACAGGACTTGGTTCACTTCTTTATGCATTGTAGGTATTTCTCTATATGGTGTAAACTGATCAATTATCCTACGCAGTGTATTCAGTGCAGTCTCATCCTACATAAAGTCTAAACATCTTTTTATAAATTCCTTCAAAGTATTTACCTTCTCGATTGTTCTTTCTGGAGTATTGCGATCATATACTAGTGGCATATCATATATGGGTGGTGTCTTTGACATTGAAGCTATCTAGTCTAGTCCTAGTATTTATTTCCTTGTTGGTAAGTCTCATTTTCTTCTTGTGGGTTGAATTTTTTCCTAGGCTCATCTTATTTTATTATGCATTGTTATAATCCCTTTCCTTTCCCTACCATATCTGATCCATTTCTTGTCCCAGCACGCGTAACAACTGTTAATTTTGGTTGATCATCACATTCTTCCACAACTATCATTTGCAAGTTCTAGTTCTGGATCTGATTATGATTCTGATGTTGGTTGTGATTCCCTCTCGCCTGCCACTTTTCTATCAATTGAAGATAGTGTTCCATCGCATGATCCAAGGCCCTACAATACGTACATGGCATACAAGGGTTTGGGAAATCTCTTTCTAAGTGTCCCGATTGATTGCAATTGTAACAAATTATCAGTCCTGCTAGGGTCCTATAATATAGTCATCTATTTTGGAATTTTTCTGATCAAGTTGAAGATGCTTTCATGATAAGGTGCTCAGGGGTAATGGTCCAGTTGTATATCCAATGTTGTCACATGGTAAGTTTGAATTATGATGCATCCAAATGAGTTAGTTGAAAGTTTAGAGTGGCATAATTAGGGATTTCATGAATTTGGTTCACATTTTAATTGTGGCAGAAAGTTTGATTTTCAATAGCTAAAATTCAAAATCTTATAGTTGTTACATAACGAAAGTTAAACATTTCGGTAGCTAAATGGCTTATTCACTCATATCATAAGCTACCAAAAGTAATGAATGTCACCCGGGTTTAAAAATGGTCTTGTCACTCTCATATTGACAGTTGTACACAAATCATGATTTGTTGTTATTCTGCCAAAACCGCTCTCGGTTATCATTCGTCCGATTTTCAAAAGGGATTATGATTCATTTATCCATTTTCCAAATCAAGCAATCATAACCCTATTTCATGCCCATGCAATTCAATCGATCCTGAAAGAATGATCATGAGATTTCCCATACACTGAATCGATCGATTGTCAGTTTTTGGTTGTGTTAAATCCACCCATAGTCTCCCAAACCCTTTCATCCTTTGACTCTATCTTGAATATCATTTTTTTATGCCTCCTCCATTTGATTCCACCTTGTCACCTTTACATATCCGATATCCTCTATCATCAATCCAATTTTAAAGAATTTCTAACAGTTCTAGTGATGAAGAGCTCAATAGGAGGTGCCCTCCTGAGGAAGGAATTACAGGATGCTTCATATCTTGAGGCACACCCTAAGGCCTGCGAACTGTTCAAAGGTGTTGGATGCTATAGATTCTTCTAGAAGCTCTAGGGGTACCATCAGGGTGTCACATAGGCATTTTCCAAAAGATTTTATAGATTCAAAGTTCATCTTGGGCCTGTTGTGATGCAGATAGATGAAGCCAGTGTAGCAGCATCCACAAAGATTCTTGGTGAAGGGGAAAGGTGGTTTAAGACCACCTCAATCAAAGAAATTGATTTCATATAATTCCTCAAAGAAGAACATCAAAATATGAAATGGCAAAAGGATATTCCCATGAGCTACTTGGAGGAGAAATGACAAACATTGTTAGAGAAGATTCAGGTTTACATCACTTGTGAAGGGAGATATGGAAGGACCATGCTTTACCACTTCAGACTGCTCCTTCATTTCACTAGTAAGAAACCTATGAACATGCCCTTTTACCTTCTTAAGAGTCTTACCAAGATGGATTCCAAAGTTCAATCCAAACCCAAAAAGGCTAGTAGTAGTTTATTTCATCACGGTCTAATCAAACTCATAGTTTTAGAGGAGCTCAACAGAAGAAGTCAAACTTGGGATTATCTCTTGTTTTGGGGAGAATTTGGACAAGAAGTTCAACCCAAGAAAGGAGGAACTCCATCATAGGAATTAAGTTCCCCAAAAACCAGTAAAAGAAAGAGAAGAGCATTGTCACCTATAGAAATTGCCACAAAATCTTCTCCATCAAATCATAGAAAACAAAAAGGAAGTTAGAATTTGAGAAGAATACAGAAGATCAAGGGAAAGCTATAACAACAAGTGTCCTAAATCTTCCATATTCAGATTCAGATTTAGAGCCATTAGCTGCAGAAATTGAAACTCCAGAAAAGGGAATACCTGAAACATCACCAAAGGAAAAGGTTAGTAAAAAACCTAAGGTTCAGAAACTGAAAGAAGAACTGGATGAGTTAAAGGTATTAGAAATACATCTAAAAAGAGAGAATGAGACTCTTAGAAAGTCATCTCTCAAAGTTCGTTCTGCATTGGATCAGTTGGCCATTAAATATGAGACTGTAAATCACAAGAATAAGAATCTCTTCAATCATAAAAGCAGACTGCAGAACATGAACAAGGTTTTGAGGTTCAATCTTGTCCACAAAAAGATAAAACCTAAATCTCACCTCAGCCTTGACACTCTAGCTGAAGCTTCCCTTGATATGAAATGAGGTTATTATAATAGACGAAGAAGGGTTAATGATCAAAGTCAACCATTTTTTATTAGTTCGGGAGAAGTTACAGGTTTTTCCAACTAAAATTGGTTTTGAATTCCATAATTAGCTACCGAAAATCATTCCCAAAAAATCAACAGCTAAATACGCTATGTTTTGACTTCATTAGCTGCTGAAAGTTCTGTTATGAAAATAAAGCACATAAATTTCCTCACATCAAGGAAAATGGATTCATAAATGTGATCGAAGGCTTCCAAAATGATTTTTCAGTTACAATACATCCTCAAGATGCTGGTGTCAGGTTAATATCGGATTAGTTGTGGTTTATAAATCAAAGCATAACCTATTTCTTGGGATTTTGTTGTATTTTCCCTAGTTTTAGAATAGTAGACAACATGAAAATGGGAGTGGATTTTAAAAATCCAAGAGAGGTTTTTGTTCATCATGGTATGAAGAACAATAAAATCTCCCATATTTTATAGAGGTGTCAGAATTTGGGAGAATCGAAGCCATCTATGAGCCCTATTTTCCAGTCTTCCATTTTTTCCTGTTTTGGTCATAATCTTGCGGCAGATGTTTTGGAAAGATGGAGATGAATTTGGAAAAACCGAGAGAGGTGTTTTCTTAGAACAAAATCATATACAATAAAATATTTCAGTGTTCACACAACTATCATATTTTGGGAGATACAAGCGTACTATAAACCATCTAGCCATTACATATTTAAATCTCTAGTTGAAGTCCCACACTATCTCATTTTGTACTTGCTTGATTTCCTTTAGCTCGATAATATATTGAGATTCATATTTCGGATCTTTTAATTCCTTGAGCAATGCTTGTCCGATTTCTGCCAAAGTTCTTTACTATCTGGTCGGTGTATTTATCTGGTACTTCATATACCATATCAATGCACAATTTATAAAATTTGTTGCTAACTACACGATTTTTGCTGCTTCATCTTGGATGTTCTTCGCAGTTCATATAGTCTCACATATAAATAGATGTTGTTTTGGGTCCTTTGACCCAACTCCATGGAATTCAGGAATCCTCAATGTATTATCTATCCCTTCCATTCTGTTTTGCATCGTATTTATCTTCAGTGATGCTAACTGGCTCTGGTTTTTTGTGTTGTTCCAACCACTCTGACTATTTCTCTAACTTCCTCCACTTATAACTATTTCTCTTGACTTGATTGCAGTTTCTTATTCAATTCTTAATGACACACAAGGGGTCATGGGTTCAATATAGATTCCAATATGATATGGACCTCCTTCATCTATTAGGTAGTACTGAGTATCTCTCTCTTTTATTTTCCTCTCTCCGTATGGTATGATCTGAATTTCTGCACAGGGGTCAATATCCTCGAATTCTCCGTGTTGCTCTCATTTATTAGACATAGTCTCCTTATTTTCATATCTAAACCTTTTCCCACATCGCAATACTCCAATCTATCTATCTAAGTCAGTATCTTCTCTTTACATCCTCATCCTATCCACTCATCCTTCCCCATTTAATACCTTCCTTCGGTCATCCCCCAATTCCCCTATGTGCACGAAAGTGCTTAGTTATCAGACTCCATTTTCATCAAATTTGTTTCGCACAGTAATATCTTTATCCAAGTAGATAATGCATTCAAATATCTTTCACACGGACCTTTGAAAATGTCCCTCTCTACGACATTGTAATACTGGGTACAATCTATTGAAAATTATGTAATATGACCCCCTAGTATATTGTTCAACCATAAATCTACTGCACGAGAAACTTTGTTACTTATTTTATTAAGTTGTCAGACCAATTCAGGAGTCCAGTTTCTTAGTGATTCAACTCTATATCTCCCAACATTCTCCACTAGCCTTCCTAACCATTCATTAGTAAGAATCTGAAATTCACCAAAGAAGATTTCATGCAGATCTGTGAAAACATACCTTTGTAACTATTGTTTGTCGCTCAGCCTAGGGCCTCTATTCTTTTCTATGGAAAAGATTCATTACTTTCTTTCCAACCATTCTTCAATCTCTTCTCTATTTGGCCTCCAAAACATTCCCATCAATTAAAGTCCCTGGTCCCGGCAATGGAACCATTTGTTGGCATGCAGGGTGATCCAGATTATGTTCAAAACAAATGAAAGAAGAGAAATTACAATGAAATACTCATGAAAATTGCCAGAAATAGAGAAATAAAACAATACTTGATTTCTATTAATGAAATAATTGTAAAGAGACTGTAAAAATATAGAGTGCAAGACTCGCTAGAATGGTGGCAGCTTTATCTTTGAGAAGAGATGTGACGGCTATGTTGATTCGCTAGGCGGTCATTATGTAAGTTTTAAACCTGTGAAGTAAAGCGATACATATAGATTCTTAAGAAAAACAGAAATTAATCAATGGCTCATTCACATAGTACACAAAGATTTATACCTAAAACCCTCAACCGGGAAAACCTTTCTTATATTCATTATATCGAATTTCACCATTCACTATACAATATATATACAATGTTTTTAGGTATTTCATAGATACCAAAACCCTAATCCCTTAATCCGGGATTAATTTACAAAACCGCTAAAAATAGCAAAAACCGCCCAAAAAAACATTTCGGGGCATTTCCCCGAATGCTACGCGTAACTAGGGGGAGGCATACCTGCCCCCCCCCCCTAGGACCCCCCCCAGAAAAGCGCCCAACGCACATGGCAGAAACAATGCACTACGACGAGGGATCGTCGGTCGCAATTGTCATATCTGATGCGCCCACACACACACATGCAAAGAATATAACACATACCCAACACATTACAATGAGGCTCTGAAGGCTTTTTATGTTAAACAAGAATTCCAAAACCATAGAAATTCAAAAACCTAACCCTAGGAGATGAAACACCAAAATTCATGTGGGCCCCATTTGGGTAAGTTAGTACATTAACTTCCCTGGGTCATAACTTTTGCATACGATCTTCATTTTAAGCGTGTGATATCTCGTTGGAAAGGTATTTTAGAGGACTACACATTATGTCTTAAAACTCTAATTTTGCCTATAGTTTGACTATGGCACACCAAAATATCATTGTTTAGGGCCCCAAAATGGCTTTGGAAGTACAACAAGATATGCTGACATGAATACATACAAAATAAGCCAGTTGGATTAGGTGGGAGGCCACTAGTATCCACCTGGAAGATGTGTAGGGATTCAGATATCCCTAGAAGGGTAGAACCCTATATTACAAATAAGTAAATAAGAATGTGTTGAACTAAAAATCGCCAAAAGGAGCTAGTTGGAATAGGTGGGTGGCCACCAATATCCACCTGGATCAATCCTCCCCCCTTAGGAAGAAATGGTATCCATTACGTTGAGTGCCCAGGGAAGAGGGGAAAGGATTTTATGAATATGAATCTTGGTGAGCTGTGTGCTTTGTTGGAGAAGTTGTGTTGCTTGGTCTATGGAAAACTATCACAATCTTATTGCTGGTAGGGTTGAATATGCTCCACCAATCTATTGTCTCTGGGTTTGACGGGGCATTGTGTAGGCACCATTGTAGGTGAAGAAACAATATTTTTTTGCTGGATAAAAGGTGTTGAGAGTGTAGTGGTTGTGGTGGTATTCTGTGCATCCTTTGAACAGACTGTGAGGAGGATGAATTTTGTAGTATGAGATATTACCTTGCGACACTGTTTTAGTGGAGCAGTAGTCAGAACTACTTTTGGTATCCGATAGATCTGACCTCCCAGAGTAATAATGACACTACTTGGTCTAGACTCATAGACAACATGAAGTCTCCACATATATGGTTGGCCCAAAACCACATCATAGACATCAATAGGGGAAAAATCACACACTACCTCATCCTTGAAGGGCTGGATGCCATAGGACATGCGACACTACTAGTTGACACGGAGATATCGTCCCTGGTGAAGCCACCCGATGTTGTATGGTTGCGGGTGTGATTTTGTTGAAAACCCAAACTATTTGATGGCCTTAGATGGTATGAGGTTCTTCTGGCTGCCTTTATCAATAATGAAATCCAATGGGGTCCCTTCACCCACATATGTGAATGGAAGAGGTGCTCCCCCTCTTTAGGATCTATTGATTCTTCTAGTTGAATTGTTTTGTTTGCGACAATGGGAGTGGGGTCTACGTCAATGATCTATCTATTTTCAATATTTTCTGGATCGGATTCTGAATCAAGGTTTGGCTCTGTGTCTTTGACCTCAGCCACCAATGACTATTTTGAGCGAAATTCATCGGTGTTGTTCTAGGGGATTTTGTGGAAGTCACACCACTTCCCAGTGTCATTCTTCGTCTTCCCTTTACCCTTTTTTTCCTGTGTCTTGGACTAGTTGTCTAGAGACTGTTGGTTAGGGCCATCTTTGTCGTGCTTTGGTTGTTGCATATTTTCAGACCTGAATTCCCATTTGTTCCGGTGCCTAAATTTCTTCTCAATTTTGACAATATATCGATAGGGAATTCCCAATGATGATATTTTTAGGAAATCCATTTCAGTTTGGATGTACCTATGCAGATTCCCACGATATTTCAGAACCATATGCTGCTCAGAGTCCTTGATACCCAGCTTGGTGCACAAGGTATGGAAATTATTTGTGAACTCTGACACTATTTGGCTCTTCTCTTGTCGCCACGTGGTCCATCTCATGTACTAGTCTTCATAGTTATCAACATGATAGTACTATTCTTTGACCACATCCACAAAAAAATCCCAAGTGGGCTTGTCCCCATATATTCCAGATTCCTTTGTGAAAATTTTCTCCCAAGAAGTTTCCCACCAATGTTTGACATGGGGGAGAGCCTTCAGGAGTGTGAAGGTGATCTTTTCCCTGTCGAAAAAATTTTGAACAGAGAAATAACCTTCTAATAGATTTAACCATTTTTCTAGGGAATTTGCATCTATTTGACCTTCAAATATGGGAATATCAAAATTAACTTGTACTTTGAAGGGAGAGGTTCCTCCAAAATGGTCGTTTTATGAATATGTGCTTGTTTCTATCGGAAGGAATTCAAGGATGTCTGCAAAATTATTTATCATTTCGTCCCTCTGTCGGATGAGAGATTTCTCAAGAAATAACTTAATAGAATCTTATGCTCCATCATTTTTATTTTTTGTCACCATCGAGGTTTTCTTAGGTGTGAGAGAGTGATTTTACTCAAGAGAGACAAGCTCGAAACCCAATTGGCTATACTCAGACCTCGTCAGGGACATGTGTTGAAAAATGATCAAGAGTAGCTTGCTCTGGTACCACTGATCCAGATTATGTTCAGAATGAAATGAAAGTAGATAAATTACAATGAAGTACTCATGAAAATTGCCAGAAACAGAGAAATAGAACAATAATTGATTTTTATTAATGAAATAATTGTAAAGAGACTGTAAAAATACAGAGTGCAAGACTCGCTAGAATGGTAGCAAATTTATCTCTGAGAAGAGATGTGACATCTACGCTCATTCAACAGATGATCATTACAATGAGGTTGTGAAGGCCTTTTTATGTTAAACAATAATTCCAAAACCCTAGACATCCAAAAACCTAACCCTTGGAGATGAAACACCAAAATTCAAGTGGGCCCCATTTGGGTAAGTTAGTACATTAACTTCCTGGGGTCGTAAATTTTGCATATGATCTATGTTTTAGGCATGTGATAGCCCATTGGAAATGTCTTTTAGAGGAATATAAATTATGCCATCAAAATCTGACTCCGTCTATAGTTTGACTATGGTACACCAAAATAACATTGTTTAGGGCCCCAAAATGGCCCTGGATGTACATCAAGATGTGATGACATGAATACATACAAAATAAGAAAGTTGGATTAGGTGGGAGGCCACTAGTATCCACTTGGAAGATGTGTAGGGATTCAAAAAACCCAGAAAGGGTAGAACCATCAATTACAAAGAAGTACAAAAGAATGTGTTGAACTAAAAAGTGACAAAAGGAGGCAGTTGGAACAGGTGGGTGGCCACCAATATCCACCTGGATCACAAGGGGTAGACCTAGGGTTAATTAGTCATATACCAACAAAACCCTTAGACACCGACCCTTTCGGCATCACCTGAAGATCAAGTGAAGTCTTTCCTGATGAATCTAGAGGGGTTTCAAGAACCGAGGTTCTACAATGCTGAGGGGAAGTTAGGCATCATTCGGACCCTTTACTTGCATGCACAATTTTCATAGTTAACCGTTATATTGTCATCAAATGTAATCTATGTGCAACATTACAACATCATATATGATCTATTCAGTCAACATAAACTAGAAAAGAACATAAACACCATAACACAGAGATTTATATGGTTAACCCAACTAGCGCTATGTCCACAATGGTTGACTTCTTATATTATTCATTCATAGATTCTTACAACTACACACTATGCTATAAAATATACAATATTAATATCATCCCAAACCTTCCTAGTCATTCTGGTGCAGTGTGAGTTCACTCCTTAGCCATACTATCGATTTCTTCCTTTGCTCAACTCTCTTACCCAAAAAACAATTGCAACTTACATATGATATCACATCCTCACTCTCGTATCCCCCCCTCTATATCTTTTCTTACATATTTATACATCCTAATAGGGCTAATCCCATTACCAAAAAGTGGACAAAGTTTCCCCCAAAACACGTTACAAAAAGTGGACAAAATGTCCCCAATCCTTGCGGTATATAACCATTTTATTCCTTCTGCACATTGCTTCGTTGCACATCCTGGTCCATATTCTAACTGTATTTTACCCTTTTAACTCATTTTAGCGTAGATCCCGAAACTTATCCAAAATTCCTCTCCAACAAGGATGCCTTGGAAAGAGAAAGTTGGAGGGACACCTCGATTGTAAGACTGAAGGAAGTCTTAGAAATTATTATTTTGAAAGAAAGTCTTTCGAAGGAAAGATGGATCACCCAAGGGAATATATAGCAGAGAAGGAGATTCTTGAGCTTGGGCCTGGGCCGATAGGGTGAGCCTGGGCCTGGAGTGTGATTGACTGCAAGGAAGAGGAGACTTCAATAATTGTTGTAAATTATTGGTTGGAAGCATGCACACAATGGGTATGTCAAGGAAAAATGGTGATCCAAGAACATATGATAGCCACATGGATGAAAATCCATGAACCAAAACAGATATATATTATTCTAAATGTAAATTTTCCTCTTGAATTATGGACCACAATAGAATTTTTTTGCATAAAAGTAGAATTAATATGATTTTTTTTTTAAATTGTTGTAGGCAGATTCTGAAATGCCAGAGTATGAATGAGGATTAGACTGTGAGAGAAAAAAAGGAATATAATGTTGAAGTAGTTTAAGGATAAAGGCATGATAGGTGCTATTGAGAAAGAACATCGAGGATAGTGTTCCTTTGAAGGGGGATGGGATTGTGACACCCCCCTTTCTAAACCTACAATTATGTGTAATTAATCATGATTTATGGTTTCCATGCAATGACATACAAACAATGTAAATGTATTATTGCTTAATTTAAATGCCAATCACTAACTGTGGGGGTGAAGCCTTGAATTACTGGACATGATACCATTTGAGGAAAGAGTGAAGAAACCTAGAGAGGGTTTCATCACGCTAAAGAGGGCCCAAGCCTCTTTGCTGATAATATTTGATTTTGAGATATTTAGATTAATCCCCTCAACCCAAATTTCCAAGAAAAATCAGTTAATGAGGAAGGGTTGGTGGTTGTGAAACCAACCACCCTCAATGAATACAGGTATGGGAATACCTGGTTAGGACAACTGAACTGTTAGACAAAGGTACCACATAGTACCATCCCTACAAAAAATATTGACCACGTGGGTTCCTTCTGACAGAAGGACAAGGACAAGTCTAGAACCTTCCTGTGTGGAGGCATGCTAGAAAAGGCATGTAGAAAGATAGAGAGGAAGGTTCACGACTAGAGGGGGGATGAGATCTGATTTCTGGGGGTCAGAGGAGAAGACCTATAAAGAAGGAAAAAGGGGTATGTGTGCAAGAGAGAGTAACATTCACCCATCAATCGCCTTGAGAATTTTGAGAGAGACTCCTTGGTGGTATCATGGCTTAGAAAAGGGGTGGCTATAGTGCTAATAATGAATGGATATGAAACTACAGTTGGGTGGAAAGGGAAACACCCACAGTCAATTGGTTGTTCTCAATTGTGAAACAGATAAGTATTTGCATAGTTTGAGTAGTGAATACAAATAATGATTTATATCTGTGAATGTATGCATGAATAGGATTTTCCTCTAATAGTATTATGACTCTGTATATTTACCAATTGGTAGAATGGTAACTTCATCGCCATCCCTTTATGTTAATGACATACCAAGATTTTATATGTATGTAATTATATTCATGATTGCACAATTTTATTGATGAATAACATACTTATTGTGTTTGCAATTATTTGTGTGCATGCCATGTATCTTTGAATACAAAATTTGTATGTTAAATACAAGAGATTAAAAGATCGAGGCTAGAGGAGGTTGTTAAATACTCCCTATTCAGAGAAAGGGAGGTTTGCAGGATTTGGCACTGTCATGGGATGCACAAGAGCTAGAGGGAATTGAGAAACTTATCATGTATACCGAAGGCTATAGAAGTTTTAGGACCCAATGATAACCAAACTCGTTTAATGGTTGGTTGAGTCAACAAGAATCAACAATAATTGATCCTTGAGTTGGATCAAGTTTGACTCATCCAAAGGCAAGTTAACTAACTATCAAATTTTCCTTTTTAAACCAGAGAGAGATTGTGATCGATGGATCAAAGAATGGTTGAATGAAAACCATTGATATGATATGAAAGATCAAGAGCACATTTAGCATCCCGGGACATTGGAGCACTGGACCCTAGACGATTTCTAAGTCCAAACCCCTTTGGAAGTCCCAATACCCAATATCCAGGCACCAGGGTTCCAAACCATGGTCCCATACCTTCAACTCTAATAAGCCTGAAAGAGAGAGAGAGAGAGAGAGGGTGACATCATAATGACGCATTGTGCCAACTTGGCATCCATGGTGTCATGGAAAGGACACCTATCAATATCTAGTTGTGGGAAAGTAGAGTGTGTGACCCTCGTCAACTCTCAACTCTGTGGTTAGCACAATTAAATATAAGTTGTTGGATCTGAGAGTGGATAGATCTCCACCATAGATCTATGTGGTGAAAATTCAATTAGACCCTTGACCTTAGGAGTTATGGTCTACATGAGATTGATAAGGGGTCGAGGTCCTGACATCCATGATCGCTTGGTGGTGAGGTGTGTCCCCCATAGACTCCACAAAAATGTAGTATATACAGAAAACATGGCAGAGAATGCCACATGGCAAAGGTTTATCCATCCACGAAATCAAGTATGGGACCAATTCAGACCTAAAACCTTATTTCATCATCCTTAAACGATATTCATCAGATCTACCCGCAAGAGATCTTAGTCGTAGATATTGTGGTAAGGGGTTGGGGTTATTAACCCCAAGATTAATTTAATTAAACGTCTCATAAATCCTAGATGGAGAACCGTGGGAAATTATAGTTTACGTGAGATCAAGAAAGTTCCAAGGTCTGAGAACCATCGATCTATTAAATGATGCTCTGAATCTCCATTGTTCGATCCTTAACACCGCTTCCACATTAGAGTTGTAGAAGGAACCGTAATAGAAGTTTGATCAAGGTGTGAGAGATATCAGTTGTAGATCTCGTATAATCATAAACCCGAGAATCAACATAGTTAACCATCCCTTAATTATGGGATTACATTAATTAATTACAAGATTAACTTGATTAAGTATATCATAATCCCCGAACGGTGGACCGCGAAAATTTTTAGTCTACATGAGGTCAGTAAGGGGTCGCAGTCTTGATTTCCACATTTAATTGGTGATGCCATGTGTCGAGTAGTACATGACATCGGGAGGTTTTAGGAAAATAGGCATTACAAAAAAGGTCGATAACCAATGCTCGATAGATCTGAGGTGACGTCGGGTGATGTCACTCTTCCAATGTGTAGTATACACGTTTCATATCCCGATTGGACAACCCAAGAATTCTATGGTGATCTGTGTACCACCTCAGCCTACGTGGATGACCCACGTGTCGTGACATGGGAGGGCCACATTTCACCCATTGGTAGTGCCACGTGTCACCCCGATTTGGAATAATTGGGTAGATATTCGTAAGAAAAATTGATGCCACATTTCGATTGGTATGAGTGCCATGTGTCATGCCAGGTGGTAAACATTGACAGGTCCATGTTTCAAGTATGGGTTGTGCCACATGTCATGCTAGGTGATAAACAATGGTAATATGTCACGCCAGGTGGATAATGAGTCTAAGCCATGTGTTATGCCATGTGGCAGTTCATGGTAGTTCCACATATACGTAGATGCCAGCTCATTTAAGATTGGGAGTTTCAAAGATTTGTAAATAGTGAAAAGGCCGACGTCCCCAGATCCAAGGATTCGAGGTTACGAGGTCTTATGGTCCTGCCAACTGGTGGATAGGTGTCATCAGATGGCAAGAGAATACCTTGGGAGGATGTGGATCTCGATGGGCGCATAAAAGGTTGAAGGATGATATTGTTGGATTACTGAGAGGGGGGGTGAATTAGTAATAGAGAAATATAATCCTTTTTAACCATATAATCTAAGTGTTATATCAATGTAGCATTATCATCCAATAACTGTAGAGTAAATTAGCAATAAAAAAATAAACAATCATATACATACACAATACACTAGTGTTTTACATGGAAACCCAAAATGGGAGAAAACCACATAATGCTTTTTCTTATATGTCTTGAAGAATTACATTCATTGGAAGCACCAACTTCCTTTTTTTTCTAGCTGCAACTGGAAGGAGGCTCCAACCCCCTAGTTTCTTAGGTCACAACCTGAGGGAATATCCAACTCCCCAATTCTCTAGCTACAACCAGAAGGAGGCTACAACCCCCTATGATCTCCGACTACAACAGGAAGGTGGCTACAACCACCTATCCTTGCCCCGTCCAATTGCCATAAAGTAGAAGTAGAATGATGGAACCACTTTCACACTATCACTGTAAACCTACACCAATAAACCTGAACCATGCATCAATCATGCATCAACCTGTACCATAAACAAGTGCATCAACCATGCACCAACCTGTACCAAACAAATTGTAATCAACCTGTGCCATAAAAAAATGCATCCAACCATGTACCAAGTATGTACCAATCATGTATCAACTACTCATCAACTATGACTCATCAAGATGTACCAACATCATCAACTATACACCTCATGTATGTGCCAACTCATCAACTACTTGTCTCAACCATGTACTCAACATGTACCTCAACCAAAAGCCCTCATCAATTTCATAATCCAAATCTGATTTGTAACTCTATAATAGACCTGGTGTATATGATCACATACTTGCAAACCTTCCTTAACTTTAACAACAAGAAACTATCATTTTCATCAAACTTTTCTTTAGTCTCACATGACTAGTTTTGGATTAGTCAACAACCCTAACTTGAAATAATCATAACTATGTGCCTGTAATGAATAAAGATATGAAAATAGTACACAATGTTCTTCAGTGTGGTTTATGCAATTCCTCCAGGTGTCACTACTCAGAACCTCTCAGAAAAGGAGTTATAGAAAACATGGCAAACCTTGTTGAATTTTGGCTTATTCTAGAGAGTGAACTTGTAGAGCATACCCCACACGAAATATTTGTTGTATGGATCTGCAAATTTTACAAAGAATACTACAGATTGTAATCTAACCAACACATTTGGTATTACTCAATTAGGATTTGTTATGAATAATTTATGACGTTTTTACCCGAAACACTTGTTTTAGATTAGTTTCAGGACTAGCCACAAACCCTATTTTCCACGGAGTGTAACTCCAAAACTACAACAAACCACAAGTTTAAATTCATACCACAACTACTTGGATATGTTTTCTCAATGGTCTATCAATTTCATGGTCTGAATCATTCTATAAAAAATGTTATTGTGAAAATGGTGAGATGACCTGTAAATAACATACCTTAGAAAGCATCATCAAAATAATTTATCCTCCCTTGAATTTTGGCCTTCTTTACTTCACCTTCTCTCTGAAATTTGTCTTAGATATACTTCGGTTACCTTATTCACCTGTATATATTCAATATGTTCAAGTGTTATGTAAATTGAGAGAGCATTTCCTCTTATTTATACTTTCATGTAGCTTCCTCAAGGGGTTACATTTTAACCATCTTAACCCACTTTCCTTATTTTAGGGTTAACCAACTTCTAACCACTCTTCCAATTAGTAATTTATCCATTAAATTTATTATTGAAATAATTTATTTTGTATCCACTTAGACTTATAGTACACTCATCACTTCACTTTATCTCAAGGGGTTACTTTCTAACCATCTTAAACCACTTTCCTTATTTTAGGGCTAACCCACTTCTAACCACTTGTCAACTTAGTAATTTCTCCATTAATTTTATTATTTAAATAATTTCTTTTGTATTCACTTTGAATTATATTACACTCATCACTTCACTTTATTATTTACCTTATAAAAATCTCTTAAACCACTTTGACTACTTTTACCTTTTGGGTCTTCTAGATGACTCATGAGGGTTCTCCAACTTCACATGGCCATAACTCTCTAACCGTGAGGAGTTATGTGAAGTTCCACATACCACTGGAAATGACATGACATGTACTATCCATATATAATAGTATTACCTGAAAGTATATCAAAATTCATACCTTTATCCATCAAACAAACTTGGGTCCATGACCCAAACCTAGGTTCTCCAACTTCCTTCAAGGGTTGACATCAATGAAAACCAACCTTAATCAACAATCTCCCCCTTTGGCATTGATGAAAACACTCTAATGCAATAACGAAATCATGTCATGCAATACTGAAGTTATATCGCTCATGCTCCCCATGAAACCATGCCTCTGTCCTCTGCATCTGATAAATCTCTCCTCCTTTGTCATCAATGGCAAAGGTATTTTTCCATCCAGGACTACTCCCCCTAACTAAATTGTCCTCTTTATGGTGCTTCCTCGTGTACATATAAGACATATAAGATAAACATTCAAAAGCATTCATTTTGGAGAAGAAATAACTTCAATCCTTTGGCGAAGATACTCAAAGGATTCCCGTGGAAGTGGTTTTGTAAATATGTCTTCCACTTGTTCTTTTGTGCCCACATACTCAACTCCGATGTTCTTTTCTGCAACTTTTTCCCGTAGAAAGTGATACTTGATTGGAATTTGCTTCCTCTTGGAGTGCATCACCAGGTTCTTTGAGATATTGATGGTGCTTGTATTATCACAATAGATTGGAATGGGTTCATTATACTCAACCTGTATATCTGTCAGAGTTTGTCTCATCCAAAGAACCTGTGTACAACATGTTGCTGCTGCAATATACTCTGCCTCAACTGTAGATAAAGATATTGATGATTGTTTCTTGCTTAGCCATGATACTAAACACTCACCCAAGTAGAACGTTTCTCCACTGGTGCTTCGTTGATCATCAATACAACATGCCCAATCTGCAATTGTGTAGGCAATAAGTGATAGATTCTTTCCTTTTGGATACCATAATACAAAATCTTATGTTTCTTTGAGATATCTGAAAATCCTCTTCACTGATAATACATGTGATTCCTTTGGTGTTGCTTGAAATCATGCCACCTATCCAATTGTCTGCATTGCATCTATTCTAGATGTTGTCACATATAGTAGGCTACCAATCATTGACATGTATTGTCTCTGATCTGTAGACTTAGAATCATCATCTTTTTTTAACTTGCAACTAGTTTGCAATCTTCCATTCCGAACCTCTTTAGCATTTCTCTGAAATACTTGGTTTGAGAAATAAAAATTCCTTGGTTGCTTTGACATATCTGAAGTCCCAGAAAGAAGGATAGTTCTCCAAGTAATGGCATTTCAAATTCATTCTGCATATCCTTTGAAAATTTATGGCTTAACCTGTCATCATCACTACCAAAAAAATATCATCAACTAAAAATTCAATTAATAAAATACTATCTTGACTTACCTTGATGTAGATGTTGCTATCTTGAATTCCTTTTCAGAACACTGCCTACTGTAGATATTTATCCAGTCTAGAGTACCATGCTCTAGGAGCCTGTTTTAGACCATACAAGGCCTTCTTTAATTTACACACATAATCTGCGTTCTCTGACAACTGAAATCCTTCTGGTTGTTCAATGTAGATTTCTTCTTCAAGTTCCCCATTTAGAAAAAATGATTTTACGTCCATCTAATACACTTTGATATTTTTGGAGCATGCATAAGCTAAAAGAAAATGGATTGCTTCCATTCTGGAAACTGGGGCAAATGTCTCTTCAAAGTCAATTCCTTCAACATGTGCATATCTTTTACATACCAATCTAGCTTTGTTCCTTGTACACTGTCCATATTCATTCAATTTATTCCTGTAAACCCACTTTGTGACGATCACATTCTTATCCTTTGGTCTTGGAACCAATTCCCAAGTGTCACTTTTCTATATTTTATCCAATTCTTCATCCATGGCCTTATTCCAAAATTCATCCTTGTTGGCCTCTTCAAAATAGGTTGGTTCAATCGTAGATGTGAGTGTTAGGTGCGTTTGTTCTAGTGAACACATTCTTCTACTAGTCTCAACTCCTGCATCTTTGTTTTTGATAATTTGATCTGAAGAATGATTCTTCTGTACTTGTCTGTGAGGTGTCTTCTTCTGTCGGATCCTCTTCGTTTTTCCCTTCTTTTTCATATTCTATTTCTTATTCATAAAGTTGTTCCATTGATTCATTTTCTTCTTCCTTCAATTCTTGTCTACCTGTTTCATCAATTTTTATGTTGATGCTTTCCACAACTTTTTTCAATATCAGGTTGTAACACTTGTATGATTTTCTTATACTTGAGTAGCCAACAAGTACTCCTTTGTCCACATGATAATCAAACTTTCCCATTTTGCCATCTTCTCTTTTGATGTAGCATTTGCTTCCAAAAACTCTGAAGTGCTTCACACTTGCTATTCTTCCTTTCCATAGCTCGTAGGGAGTTTTGTCAGTGTTGTTTCTGAGCATTTCCCTATTTTTAATGTGAATTAATGTATGCACTACCTGTGTCTAAAACATGTCTGTCAATTTGGAATCCATTAGAATTGTTCGAGCCATTTCCTGTATTGTCTGGTTGTTTCTTTCAACAACTCCATTCTTTTGAGGTGTCCTAGCAATGAAGAATTTCCTTTTTATTCCATCACTATTGTAGTAGTCCATAAATTCCTTTAAAGTGAACTCTCCTCCATTTTCAGATCTCAAGAATTGGATTTTTTAATCCATTTCATTTTCAACCATTTGTTGAATTACTGAGAGGGGGGGGGGGGTGAATCAGTAATAGCATAATTATAGTCCTTTTTCTTCAAATGTTATATCAATGTAGAATTATTATCCAANCTGGAAAACAAAGGAAGTTGGTGCTTCCAATGAATGTAATTCTTTGTTTTCCAGTTGCAACTGGAAGGAGGCTCCAACCCCCTAGTTTCTCAGGCTACAACTTGAGGGAAGCTTCAACTCCCCAATTCTTTGGCTACAACCAGAAAGAGGCTACAACCCCCAATGTTCTCTAGCTACAACCACCTGTCCTTGCCCCGTCCTTCCACCCTGAAGTAGAAGTAGAATGATGGAACCAATGTCACACTATCACTATGAGATATACCGTTGTAAACCTGTACCAATAAATCTGAACCATGCATCAACCTGTACCTCAACTTGCAATCAACTTGTACCATAAACAAGTGCATCAACCATGCACCAACCTGTAATCAAACTGTACCATAAACAAGTGCATCCAACCATGTACCAAGTATGTACCAATAATGTGTCAACTACTCATCAACTATGACTCATCAATATGTACCAACATCATCAACTATACACCTCATGTATGTGCGCCAACTCATCAACTACTTGTCTCAACCATGCACTCAACACGTACCACAACCAAAATCCATCATCAATTTCATCATCCAAATCTGATTTGTAGCTCTGTAATAGACCTAGTGTATATGATCACATTCCTGCAAACCTTCCTTAACTTTAAAAACAAGAGACTAGCATTTTCTTCAAACTTTTCTTCAGTCTCACATGCCTAGTTTTGGATTAGTCAACAACCCTAACTTGAAGTAATCTTAACTTTGAACCTGTAATGTATAAATATATGAAAATGATACACAATGTTCATCAGTGTGTTTAATTCAATTCCTCCAAGTTTCACTACTTGGAACCTCTCAGAAAAGGAGTTATAGCAAAAATGGCATACCTTGCTGAATTCTGGCTTATTCTAGAGAGCGACCTTGTAGAACGTGCCCCACACAAAATGTTTGATGAAATTATCTAAAACTATTACAAAACATACTACAGATAGTACCCTAACCAACACATTTTGTCTCACTGAATTTGGATCTGCTATGAAGAAGTTATGACGTTTTTACCTGAAACACCTAATTTTGACTAGTTTTAGGACTGGCCACAAACCCTATTTTCCACGGAGTGTAACTCCCAAAATACAACGACCCACAAGCTGAATTTTTTTTCCGCAGATACTTGGATATGTTTTTTCACTTTCATAGCAATTTCACGGTCTGAATCATTATAGAAAAAAAAATTATAGTGAAAATGGTGAGATGACCTATAAATAACATACCCTATAAAGCACCATCAAAAGAATTTATCCTTCCTTACATTTCGGGCTTATTTTCTTCACCTTCACTCATAATTCTGGTTTAGATATCCTTGGTTACCTGAGACACATATATATATTCAATATTCTCAAGTGTGATTCAAATGAGAGATCATTGCCTCTTATTTATACTCTCCAAGTAGCTTCCTTAAAAACATCTTATAGGTCACTTGGCCCACTTTCCTTATTTTAGGGTTGGGTCCACTTCTAATTTATCCATTAAATTTATTATTGAAATAATTTATTTTGTATTCACTTTGAATTATAATACACTCATCACTTCACTTTATTATTTACCTTTTAAAATCTCTTAAACCACTTTGACTACTTTGACCTTTTGGGGCTTCTAGATGACATATGAGGGTCCTCCAACTTCATAAGGCCATAACTCTCAAACCGTGAGGAGTTATGTGACATTCTACATACCACCAGAAATGCATGACATGTACTATCCATATAATAGTATTATCTGAAAATATATCATAAACCATACCGTTACCCATCAAACAAACTTGGGTCCATTACCCAAACCTGGGGTCTCCAACTTCTCATGGCCATAACTCTCTAACCGTGAGGAATTATGTGATGTTCCACATACCACTGGAAATTAAATGACAAGAAATATCCATCTAGGATATTTTCCCTGAAAAAATCACTTTCCTTCATCTCATTATTCCATAATTAAGCATGGGTTCTCTTACTCCACAAAGCATCTTCCCGTGAGGGCTTTCACCATAAGGGGACCACTTTGGAGTTCATCCATATTTACTTCTTATCAACCATGACAAAACAATAATGAGTCATATTTACATCAAACAATATTGGGTCCATTACCCAAGCCTTTGTGCTACGGGGCTTTCTTCAAGGGTTGACATCAATGACAACCAACCTTAATCAACAATCTCCCCCTTTGGCATTGATGACAACACTCTGATGCAATACTGAAATCATATCACTCATGCTCCCCCTGGAACCATGCCTTTGTCCTCTACATATGATAAATATGCTCCCCCTGGAACCATGCCTCTATCCTCTGCATCTGATAAATCTCTCCCCCTTTGTCATCAATGGCAAAGGTATCTTTCCATCCGGGGTTGCTCCCCCTGAAAAACTGTCCTCTTATGGTGCTTCCTAGTGTACATCTAAGACATATAAGATAAGCATTGAAAAAGAATTGATTTTTGGAGTAGAAATAACTCCAAGTATTTGGCGAAAGTATTCAAAGGCTTCCCGTGGAAGTGGTTTTGTAAAGATGTCTGCCACTTGTTCTTTTGTGCCCACATACTCAACTCTGATGTTCTTTTCTTCAACCTGTTCCCATAGAAAGTGATACTTGATTGGGATGTGCTTCATCTTGGAGTGCATCACCGGGTTTTCTAAGATATTGATGGCACTTGTATTATCACAATATATTGGAATGGGCTCATCATACTCAACCTGTATATATGTCAAAGTTTGTTTCATCCAAAGAACATGTGTACAACATGTTGTTGTTGCAATATACTCTACCTCAACTGTAGATAGAGATACCGATGATTGTTTCTTTCTTAGCCATGATACCAAACACTCACCTAGGTAGAACGCTGCTCCACTGGTGCTTCATCGGCCATCAATACAACCTGCCCAATCTGCATCTGTGTAGGCAATAAGTGATAGATCTTTTCCTTTTGGATACCATAATCTAAAATCTTTTGTTCCTTTGAGATATCTGAAGATCCTCTTTACTGCTAATACATGTGATTCCTTTGGTGTTGCTTGAAATCGTGCCACCTGTCCAACTGCCTGCATTACATCTGGTTTGGATGTTGTCACATATAGTAGGCTGCCAATCATTGACCTATATTGCCTCTGATCTATAGACTTTGAATCATCATCTTTGCTCAACTTACAACTGGTTTGCATGGGAGTGATAACTGGTTTGCAATCTTCCATTCCAAACCTCTTTAGCATTTCTTTGATATACTTGGTTCGAGAAATAAAAATTCCTTGGTTGCTTTGACGTATCTGAAGTCCCAGAAAGAAGGATAGTTCTCCAAGTAACGAAATTTCAAATTTATTCTGCATGTCTTTTGCAAATTTTTGGCTTAACTTATCATCATCACTACCAAAAATAATATCATCAACATAAACTTCAATTAATAAAATATTACCTTGACTTACCTTGATGTAGAGGTTGTTGTCTGTACTTCCTTTTCTGAACCTGTTGGCGGACGAAACAGTCCATCCGTCAACTGGAAGAGTGGAACCGGTCCGGGGTTGTCTAAATAACCCAAGCCGTTTGGAATGAACCGCCCTGACGAGTTTAACGGCTCCGTTGGCCACTCTAAGGTCTCGTAAGGAAACCAAAGAGAAAGTGATTTAAGCTAAATAATCTAAACTAAGGTAACTAGAAACTAATAAAAGAAACTAACACAAACTAACTAACTAAATAATAGAAATTAAACTAAATTAGAGGAAACTAGAAACTAATAAAATGAACTTAACTTAACTATACTAATCTAACTATGAAATACTAACTACCTATTTATACAATATACTAACTATGATTATAATAACCTAAATCAACTACTTAATTGTCAGCCAGGTTATTCCCTATTCACAAATGTACACTATAGACAAACTACAGATTTGATTAAAACCTGCAAAACTCATGTGTTCGCTGCCCTAAGACAACCAAGAATCTCTTTTTTTATCTTTTATGTTTTATGAAAAGGAAATAAAAACTACTGAAATTGAACAATCTAATCTATCTTACTGATATTAAACAATGTAATATAAATCTAATTTAAACTAACTTTTATATTAAACTACTTAACATAAACAGTAAACACCTAACTAATTGAC
>JASDQU010502119.1:84100-94156 GCA_032191745.1 Picea mariana | reverse complement strand
CCTATGGAATATTTAGTTCCTAGCCTAAGAATTGCAACATTCACAGATATGGATGACACTGGCTTTGTGCAAGATAGGCTTGCACAATTTGTAGAGCTAGAAGAAGACATATTTATTGCAGGATTCCATCAACAGGTACAGAAGGAACAAGAGAAGGCTTACCATGACAGACACATCAGGAAGAAAGCCTTTAAGAAAGGAGATATGTTATTGGTCTATGACAACAAATTCATGAATCATCTAGGGAAGTTCAGGACACATTGGATGGGGACATATGAGGTGGCCTATGTTACAGAAGGAGGAGCCACACAACTGAAGACTTTGAATGGGGAATGGAAGGAAGGATTGGTTAATGGGAGCATGTTGAAATTATACTATGACAACCAACTGCCTCACAACTCTCGATAAAAGTAGAATAAGAAGGGTCTAGATACCAAGTGCATTTGAAACTGGGTTCCAGTCACAAAAAAGACAGTCTGCACACAGTGGGGAGGAACAGAGCAGAAAGCACAAGCTGCGCTATGCATTCTGAAGTCGAAGTGAAACAAAAGATTCAGAACTATAGTGCCTCAGGACGAGTCACATATGAGTGTTGGGGGCCTGTTGACCCTTGGTTATGGAAGAAAGCGAAGATTACAGAAGAAAAGGTGAAGTGTGAACTGCGCGGAAGGAACGTTGATTGAGATCAGGTCGAAGTGGTTAAAGAAGCATAAAATAAGGAGCAAAGTAAGGGAAAACGGGTCATTGGACGAAAAGATTGAGGAGAACAGATCAATAAGCAAGATTGATCGTGGACAACTCAGTAAGCAGAAAAATCCACCAATAGATGCTTTGGAGCACCTTGTAGGAAAGATGGGAAGACAGGTTGGTGAAGCCCGGTAAACGTGGGTCGAGTTGACCTTTGGTTTTAGACACCTACGTTTTTGGTTTTTAGGGTTTCAACACCTAGGATTTGACCTAAGGATGTTTGAGAGCTATTGTAATGTATAAATAAGAACCTAGATGGGAGAAGAAGAGCTGTTGTTGTTGGTTTGTGTTCGTATTGAGAGTTGGGGAATTTGGTGTGAGTCGTTGTTGTTGTGATTATGATTGCGGTAGAGTGATTATTGTGGAGAGGGAGAGAAGTGTTGAGAGTGAGAGCCTTCTGGTATTGTAAGATCTTCAGCTGGGTGTGAAGGTCGACCCTACAGCTGGGTGCACAGGGAGGGGAGAGAAAGACAGAAGAAGAGAGAGATTTGCAAGCTAAGAGTGCATATAGAACTGTATGTTTTCCTATAATATCAAGAAACACAGTTCCATGGACGTAGCCCTAGGGAGAGGGTGAACCACGTATATCTTGTTGTTCTGTGTGATTGATGTTGTGTTATTTTTCCTTCTGATTATTCTGTTATTGCATTATTGTGTTAGATCTAAGATATAACGGTGCGAGGTAGGTTTAGGTTGGTAATTGATATCTAGATGTTGTGTTGCTATTGTGTTGGATCCACTTTGCATTTCCTCTGGTTGTATACACCTGTGTCCTGTAACCCCCTATTGCTACTTCCGGTGAGACTGCATCTGCTTCGCAAGTGTTTCCGAAAGGGCCAGTAGTTAGGGCTTGTTGGTGCGCTGTTAGAGTTGAACCCTGGGTCTGCCCCTGTGTGCCAACAGAGAGATTCCTAGCCAACCTATGTTGTAGGTATGGAGAGAAGGGGGATATTTTGAGGGACTGTGTAGCAGAGAAGGGGATGCCATTCTTTGGGTTATGCAGGTTGTGGGAAAGAGAGTTGGTGGATTGGGATGGATGTAGGAAACTAGCTTGTTGTAAGTGGAGTGTAGACACCCTTTCTTGTGGATTTCTAGCCCCAAATCGGGGATGACTTGTTGTTGCGATTTGGAGCAACAAGTCTATGGTTGGGTGAAATGTCCGTCCTCTGCAACTAGCTGCATATCTGATTTAAAAGATGAGTGTTTTATCTCTGTTCAATGTTTTATTTATTTGTTTATACTGTTGTGCATCAACTCTGTGTTTCTAAGAAATTACATGCCACTATGTGTACATTTAATTAGATACATTCATGTTTATTGGAGTTGTTGTTATATGCATGGGCGTTTTTAGCCCGTTGCATGTTTTTAATTTAATGATATCAAAAAATGAAAAATTTAAATTGTGGGGTTAGTAGTGGGGGACATTACATAATGAATATAAGCAAGGGGGATTATGCAATTAGTGATGCAACACCTTTGTGAGACTGCCTTTGAATTAGTCACCCCTTAGGGGTAACACACAACTCATATATATTCTAGCTACTTCTGTGAATAAGGATGCCCAAAAGCTTCCCACACTGAGAAGTACCAACAATAAGCTGTCATATGTTTTGAATTATCATTGATTTCAGATGCTAAGGGTGCCAATGATATCCATATGTAGTGATGAAAATATTCCACACACACACACAAACATATGAAGGTGGACAACTCTTTTCACATACAGATATAAGAGAACCCACATATATGGATAAAATGATTGATAAAAGATCTTGGGGATCATCTCCATTGTAAGGATGGCAAGATATACTACCCACAAGAATGCCATAGATTATCCATGTATAATGATACTGGAAATATTCCACACACACACACACACATATGAAAGTGGACAATTCTTCTTTTATAAGAATATGAGGGCACCCACATATATAGATAGAGTGATTGATAGGAATCCCCCATTATAAGGATGGAAAAAGCTATTGCTCACAAGAATTCCATAGATATAAATATTGGAATGCCATCAGCCCATACACATATACGATCTCCATTGTGTACAATATGAGTATAGATTTTCAACCCATGACTCCAAGGATACACACACACACACACACAAGATAATTTCTTCTACTTTTTGTTATGTATCTTAGATTTGAAAATTTTCTCATGCATAAGATATCAAGAATAAGATAAAAATAACTCTCTTTACATGATTATATCAAAATACCCTTAAGGTAGGGAAACGACTTACAAAGATCCTTTAATGGAAATTGTAATGTACCTCGAATTTACCATAATTTTTTTTTTCTTATGTATCATTAATCCCCAATTTCATATATATTCATTGCTAAAGGATTAAACAACTTTGCGAGGTACCTATGTTTTGTCTATCACATGATGCTACTCTACACCAGGCATCTTACTTGGATGGGTAAAGTTATAAGGGTAAGCTTACCAAATTCTAGGAGTTTCTTTGATCTCATATCTACTCATTTATATATATATATATATATATCTACATAATAGTCTAGACTTAGAACCTATAGTCCTAGTCTACCCTTAATGCAAGTTCTCCATGTTGTGCGAAGGCTAATTAATTGTATTTTCCATAAAAATTATGTGCCTTCTATGAAGCTACGGGGTCAGGACCATATCCCTTAGCTGAACATATAGGGTTTAAAAAAAAGGCACTTAGCAACCTTTGGTGTGGTTCAATTCTTCAACGGGTTTCCACATAACCGAGATTAACGTTCTCCCAGACACCAATTAACTACAGGTTTGGGTAACGAATTTTAGTACTAAGACTCATTTGACTCAGACTTAATCGTGTGATGTCTCAACGGAGTCCCATCTGAACGATGATGGCTAATTGCAATGATACAGTTGGGAGTAAACGAATCCCAACTAGTCAAGTCACGGAGGGATCATCATTAACTTCATGATTTCCTCGATGTGGAAAGAAAGGATTGTATGTTGGAGGAAGTTAAAGATTTTTTCCTTTGCCATTAATGGGTGTCTGGCTGTATGCGTTTTCGAGGGTGTCTCTTGTCCTTCCCGCCAACTGAATCATGCCAAGACTGCCTCATCACATGGCCAGAACCACCGTTGTACCCTCGACATTTACTCGGTCATCAAGAACTACTCTTAAGGTTAAGTGTGTTTTTCCTTTGTCATTATGAAGCCCTCAAGTTGGCTCTGCATGTAATTTTCTACGCAAAGGAGACCGCCCATGTGGAGACCACTATCTGATGGAGCAGACAACATAATCGCCTCCTCTGGTAAGTTTATTTCTTGAATGCGACTGTAAATCTAAGGGTAGAGTGAAACTTCAGAAGAATCATTGCAGTGAGAACGACATCCGTTCTGTACTCTAGTTATAATATTTTTGTTAAATATCCCTTGTCGTTACTCCTTAAAAAGAATCTTTGGGATAAACCCGCTCCTGAAAGTTGTAATATTCGCTTGTTCTTTCTCCAGTTCTCTGGAAGTCTCGACATTCCAATCCGTGATTCTGTATTTAGAGAGATTTACACATGCGTAGCTTCCTCGCGTTTATTTTAGCTCATGGGTTTCATTATCTTCCATTATCGTTATTCTTTATGGATTCTCAAGGAGGTATGTCAGGGCCTGATAATGAATCATCGTGAGGCTATGCGGTTTTTATTAATGGAGTGGATAGTTCTTCCTATGTGGTAGTGTAATGTATTATATTCCTCTTTATTTCCCTTGTAAGGAATGAAGCCATTTTTCTAAAGTTTTGCCAAACCCTCGGCTGGTTCCTACATGAATACTTGCTTTACTTATGACTATTTCCTTCCTGTCTCTGTGGTACTCGAACAATCCATTGGACGATCCTACGACATATAATATTTTGAGTTTGTAATAAACCTTGTCCTTTTCATGGTCAGCGATTAGTTTCTGCCACTTGGATACCGTAGAACAATGGCTCTATATTTACTATTGGTTTATAATATTCTCTATAATATATTTTATGAAGGATTTAAACCTAATATTTAAATAAAGCCTTTGTCTTGCGTGAAACGTCTGCACTATTGCTTCAGCTTGCTCGTATGGCATGTTCGAACAATTTATAAGTTAAGGATTTCACTGTTAACTATTTATTTTGTAAGAAAGTCTATAAGATTTGGCACCGACATTAATGGTGGGATCCTGTTGATGTGAGGGGTACCCATCAGAAGTACTTGGACCCCCTCTCCTCAGCCTGGGATATTTATTCAATCGGGATGAGACAAGGAAAGGACGCCAGACTCCAGGTGTGAGTTAAGTATCATTTCAGTCTCAACTGTTCCCAACATTCATCGTTCTGTTGAAAGTTTGCATTAGTTTTAATTTTGTATACTAAACTAATGTTTTACAATGATAAATCTTGTAGGAATGTTGACCATAGAAGGTTCTTGGATGTCGGTTCCTATCCATATCTCCAAAAGGTATTCGGGTTCTATGTACAACGCCTCTCAGACTTATCTTTCTGAGTTCTAGAAATGAGAATCAATGCCTTGTCCAATTTTATCGTTAATGAACGAAGTTTTTGTCCCGATTCCCTGTAATGATCGGTTTAAGGGTACTTCCGATTGTTATGTTGATAACTTACAGTTGGAAGATGACACAATACTTGCGGGAGTTTGGATTTATATTATAATCCTTTTAAGGGTTTAATCCCCAGATTCTTTTCTTGTGTAATTGTAATTTAAATATCAGGGTTAGCGAATTTAAATTCCGCCTAATGGTATTACAGTTCTTCATAATAACTAGACTATTTATAGCTAGAAAATGCTTCTCAATTTCTATTTTGTTGCTTCTGCGTCATTATATTCAAAGGCTTCGTTATGGTCAAATAGGACTGTTATTTCTTTTAATTCCTATTTATTTCCAGAATTTCTATGAAGGTTTAAATAAACTATCTGTCTTCCATTTATATGTGAACACTGTTGGAATTGAACTCGAAAAAGGAAACCTACAGGCATACAGGTAGGAAATAACTTACAAACTTCCGGAACTCGTGTTAATTCAAATCTTGATGAAAACATAACTATAAGTTTTAGACCTCTATACAGGTTCTAATTATAAAGAATTATCTAGGTACATAACCCTATACGAATGTTTATTCTTACCTTTATAATTCATACTATTCAGTTCCAACTGTAATACATAAGTATATATATAGGTATATACTTGATCATGATTTCTGTCAGACCTGACTTTTATTTATTTTGGATTAATGGGTACATAAATAAACCCCAATTAATACCATGACTCTATGTATAATTACTTACAGAAATCTAAATACCCTATGTATAATCTTAGATTCAACTCCATTTACACATAAATAGTTCTGCACAATGGAATTTTGATGCACTAGTAATTACCCTACAACTACCTCCGTATAGCAGTAATCTAGTTTACAAAAGGATTGTTTACAGACTTAACCATGCAAACTCCTTCTGATTGTCATAACAAATAAAAGGCAAATTCTAGCATTCATTTAGACTTTAACCCAACCGTAAAGCGTTACTCAGAATTAGATTTGTAAGACATTCTGTCAGTTTTTATACTTCATACACTTGAACAGATTTTGCCCAGGTTATTATATCAATACATAATTTAATAGGTGCACTACAACTGTGATTTAATCATTCAACATAGATGGAAAATATTTCAATTCAGAATTAACAAATGCATTACATCAGATATATGATCATTCAACAGAGAAGGAGCAGGTGAACATATCTGAACCAGTTCGCAGGAAGACAAAGGGAACAATCACGTTCCTCCCAACCGTAGAATAGGGCAGCCAAAATCACTTGTCCTATTCACCCCCTAGCGTGACCATGAGTCCATGAGGGCTAACTCAAATCTCCTCCTCAGAAATGTCGTTCCACTCCATAAATCTTCTCCTTGCCTCACACTCAACAAGTAGTGTTCATAACAACAAGCAGTGATATTTTCCCCAGCGTACTAGGCAACGTCTTGCTTCCTCACATATGCCATATATCTTTTTTCCTTTTTTTTTGCCTAGGTCTTTTCCCTCCCTTGGGAATTTTCGCAACTTTCCAAATCCCTGATTTTCAGGGGCTGCCAATGGCCAAATTCCTCATTTGCCACTTGTAAAAATCAGCCCTAAGGTAGTTCCAACATGTTCACCACTCATGGAGTCATGGTCAGTTGATTTCAACATGGCTGTTCTATTTGTCCTTCAACAATAATTATAAAATATTATGTTTTCATACAAGTGTCATAGTCAGATAGTTAGTTGGGTCAAATCAAATCTCTGCCCAATAGTCATAATTATTAATTACAAATTACCAAATTCGAAATTCGGAATTGCCATAAATGACAAAATTTTTCCAAATTCGAATTTACCAAAAATAGAATAATTTCCCTAACAATTTCAAATTCAAAAATAATTTATTTTTGGGGATGTCACATAAATAATCCACTCATGTTCACTTGCCTCTTCATGTATGACATCCTTTAAATAAGATAAGGTCCAATACAAAATACTCTAACACATGCCCATGAGGAGGACTCAATCCTTATTTATAGCTATCTATGAAACACTAATCATAACCACCTCCTCACTACCCAGTGAACCTTCTTTAATGAGGCTACATTACATTTATTCCATGCTAACTAATCACCGGGCCTTATTTAACAATAGCAACCATAGTAGATTTAGTCCACTTTACATTGAATGGATACCATAACTATACGATCACATTGGGCCCCTTTAGACTCCCCATTACACCCTTAGAGAGGATCCCAATAGTTTTGTAGTTTTGGCCGATTCATCAACCTCCTTATATTCATCAACCTACTTATAAGACACACATAGTAATTGTACTTAACTAGTGAATGTAACAATTCTATTGTAATAATTCAGATCATGGCTTAAAATCTCCTTCTGAGTTAGAAGGTGTCCCTGCATGTTGCCTTGATAAGAGAATCTCCATATGTGTAATTTCAGGACTATAGTGCTCGGTACATAACAACACCATAAGATCTCTCTTTTGACACCTCCAGCCCTCATACATAGAGTCCATGTTTTGAGGCAAAAAAAACACTAGTTCAGGCCACAAGTTTAAGGCGCAACTCAACAGAAAAGTTGCAATTTTCTGGTCATACATCTTTCGTAACTGGCCCTTGTCACAGTCACATTAACCCCACGATAAACTCGGAAAACAGGGCATATAAATCTTAAGTCTTTGGCAACTCAAATCAAACTTATTCAGAAGGAAACTCAAATCAAAGTTATTCAAAAGTACCCCGACCTTTCGGAATAACCACAAAACTCCAACAACACTAAAATATGCCTAGACTGTACTTTAACTGGCGCAAATCCAAAAGCCTTCTTTTTACAGTTCCCTAGGAATCCAACCCAACATAAATAGATGGAAAAAATTATGAAAAATACAAGTGAAATCATTTTCAATGGTACGAATTCAAGTTTCCATCTTACAGGCCCTGAAGACTTGTAACTGGGGGGAGAATGCAAAAAATTATTTCAGTTGAAGATAGATAAATTCCATCGCTCTCCTGTTGTTGTAAAACAACTCATAGAAAGTACCAGAAAAAGGTTCAAGAAAACTATATCACGCCATCTTATATAGAGACACCTTGAAGAATACAACTGCAACACGAGGAACAAATTCTAGAGATTGCCATTCATAACAATGGCGATGAATGGCCTTCCTGCAGATTTTGCGCTGATAGGCCGGAGGCACACTTAGAGCAAGCCTTTTTGTTGAGATATTAAATATAACTAACTATGAAATTTTTCCAATACGAGATGGAATTTCATCTACAAAGTAATTATTGTGAGGGAAAAGTATCTCCAGGATTTTATAGTTTCCTAGCTCATGTGGAATCAACCCAACCCGGAAGACAGATTCTAAAAAAGTTCAACTGAAGATAATTTTTCCAAGTAAGCTATACAGGTATAGTTCCAGTCAGCGTGTTATCTCCCAATCACAGTTGCACCAAGTAATTTCAAGTCTTCACACCACAAGGCATAAGGAATTTCTTCTGTCAATCTTTTGGACCCTAGATTTAGCCAGATAAATTTCCTAAACTTGCAAACTTGAGTGGGTATGCTCTGTAGAAGATTCTTCTTAGACACATCAAGGACCATTAGTCTACTATAACTTTCAATCTCCATAGGAAATGTACCATCTAATGCTTTATTAAAGAACTCTAGTTCTTTCAAAGAGGTTAAAAATTGAAATTCTATTGGGATGGTGCCTACAAGTTGGTTGATAGAGAGATCTAAATTTGACAAACTGCTTGACTGATCCAGTTATTAGGGAATAATCCCACTAATTTAGTTTTGAAATAGATGAATAAGTCGAAGATTTATTATTCTGTTAAACTCTTGTGGAATATTTCATGTCAATTCATTTTCAGATAGGTCTATTTCAACTGAAATTGTGAAGTTACCAGTCTCCTTGGAATAGATCCATCCAAACTATTCGTGTAAAGAAATAAATGTTTTAAATGGTTCAAATTACCAATTTTGGCTGGAATCTCTCCAACCAAATAGTTGTTGCACGAAGCACACATCTCTAAGTTTCCATGATTCCCAAAATCCCGAGGGATGATACCGAAAAAGCCATTGTTCCAAAATATCAAATTTGCTAATCTCTGAAGCATTCCAAGTTCCTTTGGGATTTCTCCTTAAAGAATATTCTAAGCTAACCTGAGAATTCACAAACCATTACACACTTATTTTTGGGGGTATTTAACCAATTATCATATTCTCCCAGCTTGGAACTTTGTATTTTCTTTAAATTGTTAAATGATGAAGGTAAGGGACTGGTAAAATTATGTCTGTAGATTACCAGCTCGAGAAGAGATGACAAATTGCCTATCTCATTTGGGAGATTTCCATATAAGTAATTCTTGAACAAGTTCCAAGTGAACCAAACTGCCAAGGTGAGAAGGGATTTCACCATGAAACATGTTGCTTCTTAAATCAAGGATCTCTAGCTGCATGCAATTTCCAAGCTCGGGTGGTATTCCCCTGAGCATCTTGTTTCTAGAAAAATTCAGGATCTTCAGGGCAATCCACCCTTTTGGATTATTCAATGGATCTTGAAAACTTCTCTTAATCTCAATGAAGTGACTCCCTTCTTGGTTCATCCCATTGAGTTGAATTGCTCAGGCCGAAAAAAGTGCAATTCTCATTGCAAATCCCTGCATGTTTATTTGAGAAGTCCACTATGCTCAGCACCATGAAATGTTCCATGTTGAGAACTGTCCAAGCAGGTTGTCTCATCATAGGCGAAAAAAGAA
>JASDQU010502119.1:43683-56194 GCA_032191745.1 Picea mariana | reverse complement strand
CACATTCACAAGAATATAATTATTAAAATGAGGCTCCAAAGTCCTTTTTAACATAAATAAAATTCAAAACCCTAACCCTGGAAGATGAAAAGCCAACAGTTTTGTGGACCCTGTTTTGGGTAGTTTGGGGTATCAACTTCCCAGGGGCATAACTTTGGCATACGATCTTCGTTTGGGGCGCACTATATCTCGTTGGAAAGGTATCCACGAGGATATTAAATTTGGGGGCTTATTAAGAGACTTGGACTATCATTGAGGTTCCATATCATGGAAAATATTCGTTTAGTCCATCAAAATGTCCTCAAAAGTTTAGGAACCAAAAAACTGCTAAAAATAGTAAGTTGCTAACAAACTATTTTGAGCCAGTTGGAATATGTGGTTGGCCACTGATATACACCTGGATTAGGGATACCTTAGACTTAGATTTGTTTCTGAGCATTCTAGATAGCCTGCAGTCCATCCTTTTATCATCAAGATTGACCTTTTCACTGCTCTGAATTCAATTTTCCTGTAGTTTAGCCTTCAAAAGGTTTGGTAAAATTTTCTTATCTTGTTTAACCCAGTCAAGGGGTTTCTTATTCAACCTTTTGAGTATCAATTCCAAGTCATGATATTGATTTTGTATTAATCCTTCTTTTATCCTGTTGCAAGTTAAATGAGAGACACAGAAAATGGTTTCGTTATGGATCAGACAGTTTATATGAGAGAAAGGAAAATCAGGGTTGAGTAGTACTTCTAGCTCAATCCCATGAGGGATAATCTGAGGAAGATCTGATTCCTATGCAACCCTGATTTTCCACAGAATTTATGAGAAACTCTTCTTTAGAAAATTAGGTATATCTCTCATATCTTTTCATTTTTGAGGAAATCGTCGACATGAAGACTAAATGGTATCATTCTAGAGATGGGTTTTTGATGGTTTTATCAAACTATTCACCGTTTTCTCAGAATACACCCCATAAAATTATCTCTCAACTCTAACATGGGTTTCAAATCTAAACAAGGGAGCCATAATATTGATGAATGAGATGATGAGCAAGGTAAATCTAACAAGGGATAAACTAACCTGATCAGAGAGAAAAAACATGAGTTGTAATAAGAGTGATCCATTATAAAAAAAATATGGATAAATATAGATACCTCACCATAATTACTGAGAGCTCGGGAAGTGGGGATAAACATGAACCATACCTCCACTTATTGTGATGATGAAACTCAGGTTTACTCACATGTTGGATAACAACATGGTTCCATAATGGATGACCCATGTCTTCTTTGAGGACTGTCACGAGCCATTGCATCCTAATCGTGGAATAAGGCTTGATCATCGCAATCAGGAGAAGATCTTCTTTTCACTAAAGATGAAAGTTCTAAAGGAAGAGGAAAATAAAATTTTGGAAATTTTTAGAATCAATCTTCTAATCGAGGCCATGGCAGAGGTTGTGGTCAAGGTAGAGGTTGTAGAAATTTTCATCAATTTTTTTCTTTTCAAAGTAATCCTCACAATAATAATGCACAGTCAGGAAGAGGCAAAATTTTTAGTCAAGTGAGATTTAAAAAATGTTTAAAGATGGGTCATTATGTATCAAATTGTCTTACAAGCAATGATCAATTGCCAAAGTTTAAGCAGACATCAAATTCAAATTCTCAACAATCAACTCAATATGCAGAGGATCAAGATGACCAAGATGATCAATACGAATGTGTTTTTTCAGCACTTCAGCAAGAAGATTCATTTTAAAATGATTGGATATTGGAAACAAGGACTACTCAACATATGAATTATCGCGGAGACTATTTTTGGAATTATCAAGATGTTCAACTAAATCCCATTTATTTAGCTGTTGATACAACTCATATACCTCAAGGAAAAGGTTTAGTGAAAGTCTTTCTCCCTAGAATTGGTGAAAAATGGATTTCAAATGTTTGGTATGTACCAAATTTTAAGAAAAAATTGTTATCCTTAGTCACAATCAAACAAGATGGACATCAAATTGTCGTGCAAGATGGTTTGGTGAAGATTAAGTCAGAGAAGGATAACTTGAAAACAATAATGATATGGTATGAAGATGGGAAGTTAATAAGAATGAATGGGAAAGTTATCCAAAGAAAGGAAGAGTTTGCAACAACAGTGAATTCTGAAATGTCTTCATTCAGATTATGGCATTTTTGATTTGGTCACTTAAACTTTGATAGTCTCTTGAAACTTAAGTCCCAAGATTTGGTAAAGGGTTTGCCAACTTTCAAGAAAGAAAATTTCAAGTGTGAAGCTTGTATTTTTGGCAAGAAAAAGCAAGAATCTTTTCCAACCATCTCATGGTGAGCAACAAAGTATTTAGAGTTTATTCACAGTGATATATGTGGTCCAATGGAATCTTCTTTCAGTGGATGTCGATACTTTATATTGTTCATTGATGACTACACTAGAATGACACTGGTATATTTTTTAAAGGCAAAGTCTGAAGATTTTGAAAAGTTTAAAAATTTTCAACACATGGTTGAAAATGCAACAAGAGAAAAGGTTGCATCTTTGAGAACAGATAATGGAGGTGAATTCACTTCAACTGAATTCAATGATTATTGTCGAGACAATGGAATCAAGATGCAACTAACAAATTCCTATACTCCACAACATAATGAAGTTAATGAAAATATGAACATAACTCTCACGGGCATGGCAAGATCTATGTTGTAGTTTAAAGGGTTGAGCAAAAATATTGGGCTGAAGCAGTCCATACTGCAGTTTATCTCATAAATCGATCACCTACATCAACTTTATATGGAAAAACACCTTATGAAGCTTGGTTCGATTTTAAACCCAAGGTAAATCATCTTAGGGTTTTTGGCTCAACGTGTTATGCTTTAGTTCCTAAGAAAAAGAGGACTAAATTAGAAAACCGAAGTATGAAGTGTACCTTCATTGGATACTCTGATGAAAATAAAGGGCATAGGTTGCTTTCAGATGGAAAATTCATTGTCAGTAGAGATGTAATTTTTGATGAAACTGAAAGTAACAATTTAGATGAGATTAATCATCTCCTTAGTTGTTTAGAGAAGAAAAACACTAAGGGTAAATGTAAGTTGAACAAGTCAAAGCAAACATTTTGGTTTAAAAAAGACTTTGTTTCTCTAGAAGACATCTCTTTATAAAAAAATTCTTCTGATTCATCAACAAGTTCTATGTTGTTGACTTAATCATAACAAGAAATAATGAAGCTCACATCAAATAGGTTAAGGAAGAACTTAAAGCAGGGTTCAAAATGACCGATTTAGGGACACTTCATTATTATCTTGGAGTGACGTATCTCAACATCCTAACCAAATATTCCTTAGTAAAACTAAGTATTCCACTGAATTGTTAAATAAATTTGTCATGGAAGATTGTAAACCTTCTCTGACCCCCATGGCGAAGAAATTGAAACTTTCAAAATTTGAAGGAGGGGAATTGGTAAACAGTACAAAGTACAGGAAATTGGTTGGAAGTCTCATTTATTTGACAAATACTTGACCATATTTGTCATATTCAGTTAGCATACTTTCAAGGTTTATGCAGGAACCAAGGGAAAGTCACTGGAATTCAGAAAAAAAGGGTACTAAGATATATTCAAGGTACACAAGATTTTGGTCTTCTCTACAAAAGGATTTTTTTTTTTACACTTGTTGGATATTTAGATGCTAAGTTTGCAGGTGACATTGATGATAGAACATCCACTTCAGGTTATTTAATGAATATGGGTTCAGCAGCAGTATCTTGGAATTGCAAAAAGCAGACAACAATTTCCAATTCTTCAGTAGAGGCATAATACATATCAACTTGGAAAGAAACATGTGAGATTGTATGGCTATGCAGAATTTTACAGGATATTGGTGAAACTCAGTAATAACTAACTACGTTATTGATTGACAGTCAGTCAACAATAAATATGGACAAAAATCTAATATTTCATTCAAAGACTAAACATGTCGACACCAAGTACCATTTCATCAGATTGCTCATCATCAAAAACATCATCAATCCTCAATTATGTCTGTCTGAAGATCAAACTTCAGATATTTTTACCAAACCTCTTGGTAGAATAAAGTTCACTAAGTTCATAAACGAACTTGGTATTTGTAAAAATGAACTTTCGGATTAAAGGGGGTATTGTTAGCCACATAATCCTAAAGTTCTATAGTCTAAGTATTTTCTAGATTAAATGTTTTTAGAAAATTAGTTTATTCTAATTTGTTAGGATAAGGACGCCTGACTTCTATGTAAAGGACACCTATCATAATCATGTGATTATGTGATTGGTTTTTCTCCTAGATTTTAGTTTAGAGTTGAGCTATATAAACTAGCTCCTTCTTCAAGTGAGGTTAAGTTGATTATGAGTCCTCACTTCAAATTGTAATCACTTTTTCCTTATTAATAAAATTACGTGTCTGAGGACACTTTGTCAACACATATCATAGTTCTGGAAATGATCGATCATAATGGAAGGGAAAGATCATGGTAAAAGAAAAAACCATTTGAGTACATAGATTTTTCATCCCATAATCCTTCGTAAAAATTTAAATCAACCAAAAATTGTAAAGTATTGCTTGTAATGTAGTTTCACAATGGTCGATTAAGTTTGTAGGAGTTTAATATTACGAATAAAGAGTAAACTTTGATTTCCACTGATGTATTCTTAAAATGTTCATTTAAAGAGGGTTTAATGATATAAACCTTATATGTGAAGTGAACATAACATTCATATGGTTTACATGTCCCCCTTTCAAGTGAGGATTGTAACTAGGAAGATTTAGAATCTTAGCAATGGGTGAGGACCATAGCCATATTCAATTATCTAGAACAATTAATGAAACTCGTGTGGGATATCAATCTCGTCTAAGGATTGTGAAAGATGCTTATTGAAAGGATCGATCAAAGAAAAATAAGTGTGAATAACACCGTACAAAAATCCACCAAGAAGGGCTAATGAGAATGATCCTTAATTTCATGCTTAACAATCATGAAATTAAGAATAAGCAAGAAATTATCATACAAAAGAAAACACACTCAAATGAAAAGAAAAGACGAATGTTTCTACAAAGTCAATTAAAATCATTAAAACAACAATTTCCATAAAGAACCCATCAATATGACGTAATTAATATAGGTAACATACCTGACAACAAGAAGTATTAAGATTAACTCTACTTTTTTTTAAAGGAAAAATGGAAGGGTGTTGGTCGGGGGGCCAACAAATGGCGACTCATTGGGTGAAACATTTATCTCTGCACTGATTTGAAACATCTCATTATGAGGAATAAGGATAAGAGAAACCATGATGTTAAATCTTCAAGTTTCCTCAAGAAATTTCTTTCTCTGGTCTATGTAGTATTGATCTCCGCTTTGTAGGGATATATAGATTGATGTTACCACCATTCATGGGATGAGGGAAAATAAACAATAAAATTTTCTAAGGAATTGAAATATGAAAGACTGCGTCATCAATGAGTCATGATAGTTTTGAAAAAGGAATTTGATACCACAGGCATGTTCACTACTACCAGAAGGTGTTCATAGCCTTGATAGGGATACCTTTTAACCTCTATGAATTCTTTAATCCCATCTAATAGTTAATAACACATGATGGATCATTCCTGAAGTTACTAAGTTTAGTTTTTCATCAATTCGGGGACTACCCAAAGGCCACTGCTTTGGCTTGGTAACCAGTTAATGGAAGCATCATCCACATAGGTTTATGAAGGTGAACAAGCTGACTTGTGATGAGACCTCTTGTCTTTCATTCATAAGATCGAAATCCACTACCTTGGCTCGGTGACCATAAATGGTAATGTCACCTTCACAAACTCCTATGGTCATGATGGATCAGCTCATGATGAGACCTTCCCACCTTTAGTTAGAACCTTATGCATATTTTAATTTAGATACACAGGTGGTCTAGTCATGGCATATAATTCAATCTCAAAATAAGAGACTGTTTAGAAGATGGGGAAGCAGATTCAAAATGGTTCCTTAGGAACATGGATGGCATAAGAAGTCTTAACATTATCATTATTTTCAAGGATTAATCCAACTTTCAAAAACCATCCTCATATAAAGGTGATAATGACACGGGGAAAATAATAATGGTAATGATCTAAATTGAAAATTGACCATCAGAGATAGATATGTTTTATTTCAAGGCCAAAGTTGAACTCTCTTGAGTTGTTTGAAAATCAACAACCGATACAAATATTTAGTAATATTTCATCATAATTATTAATCTCTGTAAAAGGTAGAGTGATGATTCAGAAAGATAGATAAAACATAAACAAAGAATAAATCCAATCAAGAGTGAAAGGGGACACAACACACAACACACTCAATATTTACAAGCTAATTTGCTACAAGCAAATCATGAAAAGTACTTCTTGAGGGCTTGACCATTCACCGGAAAAGTGTCCAGATATCCCTCCAGAGTTTGGAGATGGAAAGAGCTAGGACCAAGTTTTGAACAAAAATAACATCTCAGTGAGAATGGAAATCATAAATCAAAAGGTAGAACCAAATCGTTTAAAATCTTGTATATAGGTAGGTTCATTCCTTAGGAGGGTGATGCATGAGATGTTGTCTTGGCCAAGCTTATTATTAAAAGTCAAAAGGATTGAAAGAAAATAGAAAATTCTTAACCAATATGAATGCAATCACATGCATTAGTAAGCCATGCTTGTTAGGGTAAAATTAATGTGAATTTTATCTCTTTATTCATGCTTCATAATATTTGAAAACATTTCATCATGTCGGTACATTTTAGAAAAGAAACATTTAATCAAATATTTACGAAAACCCAAGGAAACAAATTAAAAGTATACTTCCTTGACAACATTTAGATGATGGTCCTCCTTGTGCATCCATTGTTTCCATAACTACATTATTCAAAAAGAAAATGTGAAAAATAAAACCAAAAGAAATATACTCCTAAACCTACACTAATTTATTTCACATATTGAAACATTAAGTGAAATTGCATTTCCAATGCAACCACATAAGTGTCTTCAATCTTGCAAGAAACATAAAATCGAAGATCATAATAGAAAGTTAACGCATATGCAGATGCAAAGGAAATATGTCATGCTTACCTTCTTGATATTCATTTAGACATAAAATAAGCATAACCTTACCATTCCCCTGAGTATTTTCAATATACAAACCCTCCAACCAATATGCAATTCTGTCATGATATGGATCACAAAAACATGGAAGAATGTAACTAAATTTAGAAAACTTGCCAAAATTATGAGGACCTGACATAACCATCGACTGAGACCGAAGTGCCTCATTCTCCTGACAATTCTACATCTGTTCATAAGTTTCTTCGCATGGAGGATATGGGAAGAACACGTCATGCCTATGAACTATATTTTCAATAAGAAACAAAGTAAGCACGACTTTTTCTTTACTCTATTTTTTTTTTTTAGATATGAATCCTTGAGCCAATTTGCGATCCTATCATAAAACTCAGAAGGCAAATTATAACTTTGATGAACTAGATCTTCCAATGGTAAACAAATCATATGAGGATTCATTATAGAAAATGAATTGTTGATTCGAGCATTCCCTTTGACAAAATGAATTGGTTGAAACTGTAAAGTATAGTCACGAAAATTTGAACTAACCAATGATTAAATATGGAGTATAGAATCTGTGATTTTCACAAAAATAATATCAGAAATCAATTGAATAGAATTGTCTTGTGACACATCTTTCTCTCATGTAAATGAAGAAAGTGAAAGAGCTTTAGATCCACCTTTGTCAATGTTATGTTCAAAATTTATTTCACCAAAACTTGTTATATCGAAAGGATCAGATTGTGATGGCAAAGTGTAGAATAAAGTATCATGCACATCAGAATCTGAGAAAATTTTAGGGTATAGAGAGTAAAATGAATCTGAGATAAGCCATTGAAAAGATTCTCTTGAGCTATGATAATTAACCATGATATTTTAAAGACACTCTTCTTCACTTGCCTTAATGCTTTCACTCAGTTTTGGTGATACATTCTCAAATATTTCATGATCATTAGGATTTTTAAAGATACTTTCATGGTATGTATTTATTCTTCCTTGTAACCAAGATGTGATTTGTGGATAAGGATTAAACGTTTCTTCTTCAATTTGATGATCTATATCTCTAATCGGTTCTTTTAAAATATTGGAATAATTAAGGTTATCTTCATCACCTAAGTGTTATACAATATTTGAATTTGAGAACTGATTAGAGAAAGAGTTAGAAGAAGACAACCATGTGCCTTGATCCATAGTCAAATTTTCTGCCACTCTAACTACACTAGTAGAAGGTTGAAGATAAAATGATTCAGAAAATAGACTAGTTTACTCACTAATAAAATCATTCTCAATAGGTCCTACCTCTTCTTCTTGTTCAAAATTTTATAATGGATTCATCTCATTCAAATAAAATCTATCTTGCAAGTTGATGTTATGATTTGTATCTATTTCTTCATTTGGAATTGAATCTTGCTGAATGAAAGGGACACAAGCATCAGAAATAAGATTTAGTACGAAAGATAAATCATCAAGATGAAACTTACAAAGAACGTGATTGATCTTTGTTGAAAATTTTTCTGGAGATGAATCATCCTTAATTAGTAGAGTCTTGAATTCTTCACATAATTTTTCGTAATCATAATCGTGGAATGCGTCTAAAAATTCATTGGAAAATTGAAACTAATATAAAATAGAATAGGATGGAAATGATTCAAGCCAACATTTTATTTGACCTCTAAAAGTGAATGCGAACAATTTGCATAAAAAATTTAAATCAGTAATACCATGTTTGAGACATTTACATGAAAACTTATTAAGATGAGTCTTTGCAGATGTATTCCCTTCACCGTCAAATGCGAGTTTTGACAAGAGAACAATTGTTTTGTTGGGAATATTGGGTAATAATAAATGGAAATCATGTTCCAACACAGTGATTTGGGCAGGAGACATGAGAAATTAAATACATCCGAAATAAAGACTCTACAAGGCCAACTTGTCAGTCTGGCCCTCCTTCTAGCGCCATTTATTGACGAAAGAACTTCATAGCTCAAACTGATTATGAGGTGAAAAATGTGCTATAACTCTTATTTTATGATTCTTGTTTACTATATGTCATGATTACTATTGGGCCACATAATCAACCTCAAATGAATAATCAAATACCTGGTATTTCATAACTAAAGTCATGATATTTGTTGTGATATAAATTACTTATTATTCGAAATGATTGTTAGTATTTACTCATTATGGAATTTGGTCTCGATATCATCTTTTGAATATTAAGCAAAGGTCTTAATAACATATGTTATAATAATATGTTTCATGACACCTCTTTCTTTGATCACATATTATAATCTTATCAAAGTACCATGATTCCAAATGTATTGAAGTCATACGATAAGACTTTTTATAACTTGAGTTAATGAAGTTATCACGATTTTGGATATACATCAGCACACTCTTGCTCATGTATGGTCTTTGCAAGTGATGATGCTCATCGAAATTTGAAAATTGGTAATGGTTTGATTATAGCTTCGTCCACATGAAATATATTCATACTGAGAGCTAATTGGATTTGGACCTTCATGTTTAAACAACTACGAGAAGTTTGTTTGAATTATATTTTCATGCCACCTTTTGTCTAACCCTTTGGATTTCCATAATGAAACACTTGGTCATAGTCTGTAGCAGTCCCAACGTGATGACAATAAGTTCGAAGTTAACGCATTCGTGTGTGATGAATGTTTGAATTATACTCTGTGAAGTTTCAAAACATGTGATGGTCATCCCGATGTGTATGAGTTTCAAATCGAAATGTTCAACAATTCATCCTTTTACGTCTGTTTATATACGTAGGTTTTATCATTTATGTATATGTTTGATTTGGTGTGGAGTTGTGGTATAGAATATGAAGCTTCGATTATTTTTATTTTATTTAGTTTTCTAAATTAGTTTTGAATATTATTTATTTAGAATAGCTACACTTCTTAGAATATTTAAGTTATTGATACATAATTAATTTAGTGTGAATTGTTATTTTCATTAATTGATTTTGTTGTTTGTTTTAATTTAGTCAATTTTTTTTTTTGTTTAAGCATTATTCGATGAATATTTATAACGAAAGATTCAATCAATATATTCCATTCCACTCCTGGCTAGGATAGGTTAGTAATTTTAGTTCCTTTTATTTCGTTTTGATGAATGTAGATCTTTACTATGTTTAAATGCTTTGTTCATTTAAGCCAGAAATGTTACAAATTTCATTCATATTTTTTTATTTAATTTGATGAAGTTTGGTTTGAATATAAGTTAGAATATTTAAGTAATGTTAGTATATTAAAAATTAGATTTCATCATATCTCATATTTTCTAAGATTCAATTCCCTTTGCTAAACTTTTTGTTTTACAAGACTTTTTAGCAAATTTTGTATTTTTGTAAACTGCAAATTTTGTATTTTTCTAAATTTTGCAATTAAGTGTAAAGTCATCTAATCTAATAGATAATTGTAAATACCAAAAATTTGATAGTTGGTAGATAACTTTTCCATCATTCATTAGATAGATCTTTTCACCAACCAACAGAGCTTTTAAACTCGTTAGGAATAGTTATCTTAAACGGCTTAGGTTACACTTAAACAACCTTGGACCAGACTATTCCCTTCTAGTTGACGAGTGGTCGATATCGTCCGTCAACAAATACATACAAATATGTATACACAAAATATGAGAATTTTAAAGAGGTGTTTCCATAACTACCAGGTCAAATTTGTGTAGAAGAATGTGACAACAAGGCTATCTATCATCTGTAGAATGAGTTGCTTTACAAGCTAAACAAGCTTATGTTCCTAAAGGTGAAATATTGCAACTTATCAGAGATGCTCACACCTCCAAGGTTGTAGGAAATTTTGATGTAGGGAAGATAGATTCCAACTTACAAAGGTTTGCGTATTTCCCAAGAATACAAGAGGTTGTATCTCAATTTATTAGAGGATGCATACTTTGTTGTACCAACAAGCCTAGTAATAGAAAACAATGTTTATACCATTCATTACCTATACCCACTAAACCCTGGGATAACATCTCCATAGATTTTATCGATAGTTTTCCAACTAGAAAGGGGCATGAATATTTGTTTGTGGTAATTGACAAATTCAACAATGTAATGCCTCTGGTTTTTTCCATACCATAGGCACACATGTGGCTGAGGTGGTCAACAGTTTTTACAACGACACCGTTGTCATATAGGATACCCTCAATGAAAAGGTCTTATTCTAGGAACCCACCAATATCGAAGCAATAGTTCAAATAATTAACAAAACAAAATTCTAGTGTGGTTGACATAAGCCTATAGGCGTGTAACAGAAGCCCAAAATATTCATTCTTCATTAAAAGTTATGTTAAAGTTCCTCTCCCTTCCTTGAAAGTAAGGTGAATCATAGATCTATTTGTTAATGACAGAAATAGAAGAACAACCATTTCCTTCGAGAATGTATGTTGCAGATCATGATCAATGACATACATTCTCAGTCAATATCCACAGAGGGTGTGAACATCAGGCAAATTTTCATCAATGAACTATTTTTGTTTGCTCTGAAAGCGGTGAGTAGTATAAGAATCTCGCTAACCCTTGTGCCCGTTTTTTTTTCTCCCTCAATCGGCTTGTTCCGATGTCTACATAATGAACAATAATGGCTTCTGATTTGGAGAACTAGGTCATAGGTAGGGACATCGAATCCGTATACGTTGAAGAGATAGGCAATACTTTGTCTAAATGGGAAATCTACGAGATATTGGTAGTGGATCCCATGAAAGGCGCCATTCAAGTGGACTTCCGAMACGTTTCTCCTCCACCSACACTGGTGCCCACTTCWCRRCCTTATTGCCTTTCGATGCACAGTACAGGTCCCCTCCATGCGTTTCCCATCAAGAAGCCGCTCCCTCTTTGGACAGGTCAAGACGAGCATTTACAGTTGTAAAGGCTCTTATTCTGCACAGAAATGAAAAGCATCGGCCGCCATTAAAGCTGAAGAATATAACAAAGAAGGAAAAGATCCAAATTTCTTCGAATTTATGCTATCAGTAGCAACGTAAAAACGTCCACATTAAAGTAAAGGCAGATTCACAACAATGAGCGAGAAGAATTTAAAGATGATAAGGTCTTTAAAAATATCGGCCCGAGACTTAAACGCTTTACCTTTGTCCTTCTTTTCTTTGCCACGGTTCATTTCTTGAACAAATTCAACAGATATCAAGAGCCGATTCTCAGGCCAAAGATGACAACTCTGCCCCTCTACAATAAGAGAAAATTGCATTTCTAATATTTCTGGCGGAGGCGTACAACCTCGCGGCCAAGGCCACCAAATTCTCGGCCGACTGGAGAGCCAAGAGAGAAAAGAGAAAGTAGAGCTCACTTAGCAATAGCTAGGACAAGAAGGGGATGCGGAAAAGGCTTCTAGTTGCAGAGGATATGCTTCCA
>JASDQU010502119.1:21703-41410 GCA_032191745.1 Picea mariana | reverse complement strand
TAAAATATTATTCCAGGCCTAAGCCCCCTAGGCTTAGCCCCTAGGCTCCTTACTCAGCCCTTTTCCCACCTTCCAGCCCCTAGTTCCTTGCCCCTTCTGTGGACGCTCAGTCCCCCATCACTCATTCATCATGGTCGGTCTGCACTGGCGGTATTTATATTTTATTAATTGACCTACATACATACAAGTACATTAACAGGCTCCTGGCCTTCAACACTTAGGCTCCCTGGCCTAACAAAACTCCTAAGCCTACAGCTTATACAAAACTTGGCTCACCAGCCTATAGAACATATTTACAATTCTTTTGCATATAACATGATCTGTAACGGGGCTCGGCCTTGGGGACACTACAGGAACCAAATACCAAGTTTGATTTCAGATGAGGTAATCATATTCCTCATCCATAGTATCCTCCCAATAGAGTTTTACTATAGCCTCTAGATAAGACTAAGGATCAGATGGGGATACCATGTAGCAATGAATATGCATCAAAGGATTGGTAACAAAGAGTGCTTATGGAGCACCCTAAAACAAATATATAGTCCTCGATGTATCTTCTATATCACCCACTAAATATCATAGTATTTGTAGAGTCTATTGTTCCAAAATTGATATTAGTGTTGGATCTGCAATGACCTACTCATATAAGTCATTTTATGCCCCATAATCATATGAAATATGATCTAAATCATAAAGGTCTACATCAACTAGAAATGGTGGATCTACAATGGGATCCTCCTGAAGTGCATGCAAGAGTCCTTCAAATTTAACACTTCTCTCAATGAATATTTTTTTATGTAAGAGGGTTCGCATGCCATAACCTAGATTGATGATCTGCTATCCTGACAACAACTTATGACCTGTTGGAAATCTATGAAATCACTAATAACTCGAGAGTGGAAACCAATTGCTTTTTAGAGCCTGAATGTGTGATATGATATATGTACATATTTGTTTTTGGTACATGCAACACATTTTTAAACACCCACCATCTATATCAATCCTAACTTTCCCACATACTGGAACATGTGTTTCATCTTCCAATAGAATGGGAGGACCGGTGCAAAGCTAAAAAGAAGTGAAGGATTCTTGTGATGCCACCATGTGATTAGAGGAACCTGAATCAATAATAGATGTGGTTGGTGATGAAGAAATAGAAACCAAATAATGACCTTCTATTCGTTCACCTCGATCGTCATGAGGCTTTTCAACATCCTTTTTCTTGGCACTTTTTGGCACTGCTAGATTGTTCTATTGAAGAGTTTATGCCATATGATATATGATATTACTCATGCATAAATTTTCAGGATGAAAACCTCTATTATAGTAGATGCACTTTTATTTTCCCTTCTCCTTCCCCCCTTTGGAGTTGGAGGTATCCTCATTGGATTTAATATTTGGACCCTTTTCCCAATCTGGGTCTTTCTTTTTCTTGTATTTTTTGTTTCCTTTCTTAGCTCCCTCATTTTTTGCAAGGGAATGGGCCTTTGAGGACTTGATGGAACACATGTTAACTATGTTATCCCGTTCTTGAGTGAATGTGATAGAAAAATAATTTAATGATGGCATCTTCCATGTGGTTCCCATACCTAGTTTTGTAGTATAGAAGGAAGATACAAACATTGAGTATTATGGACCCAATTTTGAGAGAAAAGAGAGTACAATTTACTCCTATATATTCTCAATATCATACAACATTATCTCTAATAACAAGTCTTTAAACTTAGTGAAATTTTTTGTAAATAGTGTCGATGTTACCTGGGATCAAAGCAATGAGCTTGTTCTCTCATTAATGTCCCTGTAGAATATCCTATTTCCCAAAAATACCTTCTAGGGTTTTCCATACTTAATTTGGGTTTTTAGAAAATTCAATATGAAATTGAATATTTGGAGACAATGAAAGGCACGACAACCCAAATGCCTCATCCATCCTATTAAAGTGCTTTGCTTTCTCCATTGCACAGTTCGATTCAACTTCCCGTCACATTAATCGTATAAAGACCCTTACTCAAGAGAATAATTTCCTTATAATTCCACTCATGGTAATTTAATGGAGTAATATTAACATGTTGGGGCTAATCCATCTTATCTGATGTGGTTTCTCTTGATGTGTCTTCTTCCTGGAAAAAAATATGCTCCTCCTAGATTCCAACTTGCTATTATAGCATGTAAAATCCGATGATCACCTGCAAGATATCAAAAATATTTATAAATCTAATGAATAGAAATACTCTTAGAAATTTTTCAATAGATAAAGAAAGGAGAGAATGAGAAGAGAAAAATGTGGAGTACACAACTCAATTATCATTAATTACAAACCGAATAAATAAGATCACATAAGGAAATTTGAATTAAAAGATAAACAATTTGAATTGCATGGGTGATGCATGAACCTATTTTGGATTAACTTGGAGCTTATATTCCGTAACTAGCCATGAAACCTCTCAAGAATAGGAAAAATATTTAAAAAGCAGAGTAAAGTGGTTTCTAAAGTCCTAAAAATAGGGAAAAGCAAGGTAAAGTGCTTCCACTAGCTAATAAAAGCATATTCCCCCTTTACTCTAGGGATGGAGTGATCCTATGTCTCACTTGGTCAAAATTAGTCAAAATTTGACCATTAGAATCATGAGACTGTGCTCTAAAGTAGCTAGGTGAGAGATTAATGCTAAGGAGATGGAAAATATGCTCTAACAAAGTGAATAACCGATATTCCAAGAGAAGTGGTGATGTCAATAAAAAACATTCAACGCTTCAGCATAATGAGAACAAATCCAAATAAGGTGATGATAAATCAATCTATAAAATCATTTATATATAAGTTTATCTAGAAAATTGAAACTTGAATGTATGGGACCACACCCCCATAATCATTCACATAATAAGGAATTGATATTAAAGTGGATGAAGTCATATTCCTTACACCTAGTTATCGGTAAATTAGGTCCACTCCTTAGTCAAAACCCTTAATGATAAATTATCTCTTCATGGTAGGCTACACATTCAATCAAGGTGATTTTACAATAAGAACCATAGGTTCCAACATTCCAATTTATTTTGATATATAGGGGCTACAAATGTTGACAACCAAATACATTGATATAACTAGATATAATAAAGAAACACTACTACCTTCAAGTAATAACATACTAACAATCATCATTTTGATTAGTTCAAGGTATAGTAACACTCTTTGAAATGAAGTTTCAAAAAAATATCACCTTAATAAGAATATTTATCCTATATACTCTAAAATTAGTGAAATAATCCATGCACCATGCTAACAAACAATAATGTATGCAAACAGCATCGAAATTCCCAAATTATTGTCCAAATAGTGCCACTCAATAAGTTGACTAGATAATAAGACATGATAGACTCAGTCAATTATTCAAGTATATAATAATACATCCCCAACAACGAGTCTCTATCCATCATACAAATATTCTATGTCAAATAAGGACCTTAAAGGATCTAGCAATCATTAAATTAGTGTTTGTTATAGCACATAACAATTATCAATTAGCATCCTTTATAACTAATAGTCTACACTCTTGTTCAAGTTCTCATTGTTATTCAATAGTATCCTTCATTCACTAGCCTACAACAACATGTCAAACCACTATTCTCATACCTCAATACTCCATCATTAAACAACTTAGTCAAAATCAATTTAGTCGGTCTTTAGAAACACATCCTAGTCAATCAGTCAACTAGACATCTCAAGTTAGGTTTACTCATCAATAAACATTAATAACATCCCCCCTTAAACAAAACTAAGGGATAAATACTATACAAAATTCCTTAAGGCACATAGCAATAAATTCAAATCATAAGAAAATCATACCAAACAACATAAATATCTAAGACAATCTTCAATTGAAATTCATTCTACTGATACAACTAACTAGAACTTAGTCAACCAATCCAATGGATCAATAAGAATAAATAGGAAAAGTTTACTATTGTATAGTTGATGATATACCTTTGAAGGATTGGAAGTACTCAAGAACCTATTCAAATTCTACCATGACTAGTCATTAGTCCAACCACAATCAACCCTGGTCATCAACGCTAGTCCAAAATTTTGTATCGCATGCCTCTTCTACAAATATTTGTAAGAAGTACTTCCACCATTGTAAGAATGTTGATTCCTAGTAAGATTCCTCCAATCTCTATGATGAGGATGTTTATATGAAAAATAACTATATTCTTGTTGAATAGAAGATGTAGGCTCAAATTCCTACTTAACCAAAGATAAAGGGAAACACTACAAATCAACAACACTATCATCTCCAATAAGAGTTTCCAATTATGGCATATCATTGTCAACCAAATATTTGGTTGACTCAATAGAACTATCAATAGTCTTTTTCTCTTTCTTAAACTCAATCAAATGACTTCCACTTGCAATAAACAAAAAAATAGTCAATGTAGATCCAACTCTATTCGTCAATGAAGTCCCATCATATCCAAATTTTTCTCTAGTCACTTTTAGTTCAGGAATAATTGGAATAAAATTACCATAACCACTCTTCCCAATTCCATCATCAATATGACACGTCTTACTCAACAATTGGGACCCAATACCTTTATTATATTTCTCAAAGTATAGATAAATCTCAATAGTAGAATCCAGTAAGGCATGAGAAGAGGCCACACCATTAACATCATCATTCCTATAATCAACAAGTCTACATCATCAAATGCATCATTATGAGCATTGGAATAATTATTGATCTAAGAGGATATTTCAAAAACACCATCATTATGAGCATTGGAATAATTATTGATCTAAGAGGATATTTCAAAAACACCATCTAATTTCTCAATATTAGACTTCTTTTCAACAATTTGCAGTCACTAACTTCCGTTTCAAGACCATTTTGCAATCATACATAAATAGTTGCATATTTTTCAACCATGTACAATAACAAAACATCATAATATTTCTTCAAATCTCAATATTCATCAAACAATTGGACATTATCTACCTAGAGGGGAGCAACTTCCTCATGAAGTAAATTAATGGAGACCTGAAAGAATATATCCTCATTCTCCAATTGGGTATTGGCTTTATCCAACCCAAAAATCCTCTAGATAAAACCTCAATTTTATGTCTTCAATTAAGAAATGGTACTTTGCAAAGAAATGACTTCTTCACAAAGTTGGTCATGGGATCCCCACAATTTCATATTAAAATTAACTAGATCAAAGGAAACAATATTTAGATAGGATTTAAAATCTATATACAGTCAACATAGATCAACTATCCTAATTTCCTAGTTGATGCTTTGAATAGGTCAAAAAAATTCTTCAATGTTTAGTTGATAAACTCAATACAAGAAAAAAATTATTATCCTTCAAGGACATATATCCTCGATTTTTCTTCATCAACAACAAGATACTTCCACCAATCTTCCTTTTTCATTTAGAAATACACATAGTAAAATAATAAATTCTTCATAAAGTGCCAAACAAGATAAACAATAATGCAACCAAGAGTTTGAGTCCTAGTTTATTAATCCAAACTAGAAAATTTCACCTATATGTTTTCAACAATACAAAGATGCAAAAAAGGAAATAAGACACCAAGTTTTGAACCTTGGTTTCCCCATTTCCAATGCGTAGCTACGTACAACCGGTTTTTAGCATACATAACAAAAGAAATATATGTTTTAAACCTATCATAAGTACTTGTTAGTCTATGCTACCTAAAACTGAGAGGTGTTGACCACATTGTTGGTCATTAGTATTTATTATGCCTCAATAGATTAAATCTACCTCTTGGACAATCCCCAAGAACTACCATGGGTTCTTCAATAGGAGGATGCCACTTCAACAAGTAGTGTCTACCAACTCAATCAACATTTTGATCACCAAAATTGGAAATTTTAGTCGAACTTAAGGAAAGTTGATATTTCTTAGTTGATGGAGTGTTGGGCCCCAACAACTCCCCCTATATTTCTACAAAATTTAAAGGGCCCCTATTAGAATCTTGATAATTATAATGAGCTAGAGAATCAACCTTTTCAAATAGTTCCATTCCTTGGCTTGCTTTGAGACAAACTTAAGACATTCACTTTAGTATGAGACATTTATTACAAGAGTATATGTCAAAAGTTAGAAACGAGCATAAAAATCTCAATTTAAACAAACACGTTAATTTTTATCAAATGTTTACTTTCGTTTAAATCATGATTATGTGTTTATTCTTTTGCTCATTAACAAGTTTGACTATTTTGAATAATGTGTTCAATACTTTATCAAATAATGTCTTGGTTGATTTCTCATTTTCATGAAATCATTTGGTGATATTAATTAATTAAATTCTTTTTTCATTTTGCATCTCATTTCAAAATAATAATAATCAAATAATTATCTATCATTTGTTTGATTTTGTAAAAAACCAAAATTAATATTTTTTTCTCCATTAACTTGAAGCTTCTAGATCATATTTGAAACAAAATTATAAACCATGTTTGTTTATAAGTTATAGGATTAAATTCATTTTTTATTTTTCTAGATTTTGTTTTATTCTCAATTTTTAGGTTATTAATTTCGGTCTCTTTTTATTTTACAAGTTTCTATTATCAAATATTTGATACGGATATGATCATGGCTTGATTTTATTATCCAAATACATTCAAGATGATTGATCCAAAAATCATTTTCGATATCTACAAATAATTTTATGAGCAACAATAGATAAAATTTGGAAAGGCGTCAAGATCAAACAAATGATTTTGCAGAATTGATTGCAGCCAAACCGTGAGGAATTTGAAGAAACGGTTGAAAACCCAGAACCAAAACGGACCCATTTATCTTCCATGTAGATATTTTCCCAAACAAATGCACGATTTGAGAGATATTTGGGTCTCTTTTAGAGGAAAATTTCAGGTGGAGGAAATTAATAGTGACGCCCAGACTGTTCATTCATTTTATAAATATATGAGAAAGATTAGAGCCAAAAGAAGGATCAAGAATTGGAGAGGAAGATTTTAATCATTTCTCTTTTGTATATTATTGTTTTTGTAAATTTTTTATTTCTTTTCAAATGGAGTAATGGATGGCTGGAATCTTTGAGAGAATAGACGAATATTTTCGAAGAAGAATATGGAATTCCAAGTTGCTTAATGGCTTTTGTCCTGTGAGTAAAATGGTTTTATTTTCATTATAATATCTTCATATTCTTTGAATAATTGATTATGCATTGATTTAAATAGAGTTAGTCTTTTTTATCAATACATGGTTAATTATTATCATTTATGTATTAATTTTTTCAATCTTTAAAATCTATTATCCAAACAATTTCTTTCAGGACTACAGAATGAACAAGTGATTCCAAAAACTTAATAGAATGGCATATATGCATTTTGGCTTTAGTCTTTTGTTTATAATGTTGTTATTTATGTTTTTTTAATCATGTTACATGTGTAGGTCTGATATCTTTAGATTAAATGATCTGTGATGTGTAGGAGGTTTATATTATAAATACCATCTATCATTTGCTTCATCAAAATACAAATGCTATGATTATATCTTTGATTTAAATAATAAGATCTATCTTTGAGTTTTAAATTGAATGATAAAATGCATAGATTGCTTCCAGATTTATCTTGTTGTAATCATGTATAATTATGAGATCACGGGTTTATGTTTGTGTTTCTTTTTATGTCATTAAAACCTAAGCTGCCAATACATGTTCTGAATTTATTTAGAACATTCATAAGGTTCATTGTAGATTTCTCTCTTGGACATGGCAGTTGGATGTTCACCACTCATGCAGATGCTTGGATACACCTCACTAATTCACTGACATGATAGCTTCTTTGTGTTTTTCTATCATTTACATATCATTGAAACTAGAATGTATGGTTAATCTTTGACTATCCACATGTTCACGTTTCATTAACTTTTTTTGCAAGATTCTTTAAATTTATAAAAGAAAATAAATATTTTTATGTGCTTTCTTTATCTGCTTCCTAGAAGCAATCATTTTTCACATCGATTTTCGTAACCTTCAATTAAAACTTGCATCTTGTAAATCATGTAAATAAACGAGACTTGTATATCTTCTGCTTAAATACAACTACTATAGTTACATTTGAACATATGTACATATATATAGTGTGTTTAGTAATTAGTTAGTTATTTCAGCTCCTTTATTTATTTTATTTGTTTCTTCTAGGATTCTTATATTGTCTAATGGAGCCATTAAACCCGTCAAAACGAGTTACACCAAATGGCTTGGGTTATTTAGATAACCCCGAACAGGACTCGCTCTTCCAGTTGACGGATGGTGAATTTCGCCTGTCAACAAATGGCACTAGAAGGAGGGCCGAGGTCGATTTAATGGTTAAATGTTTCACCCCTCATATTTTCATAATTCTAGATTTATAAATCCTTCTTGTGTATCATCTTATAATGAACTACAAGGCAGACTAACTATTTGGAGTCAATTTCTTCAAATTCTTAATGGCTCCTGCCCAAATCACTGTGTTGGAACATGCTTTTAATGTCTCACTACCAGTTATTTCCAACAAAATAGTTGATCTATTTTCAGACCTCACCTTTGATGGTGAATGGAACACATCTGCAGTAGACCATATTTCTAATTTTTTTTATAAGTGTTTAAGACATAAGACCATCGATTCTAATGTTACATGCAGATTGTTCGCTCTCACTTTCCGAGGTCAGGTTAAGGTTTGGTTTGAATCTTTTCGGGCTAATTCTATTCATTCTTTGTCTAAGTTTGTGTTTGAGTTTTTATCATATTTTAACAACTATGATTATGATGAATTAAGTGAAGAATTAAGTTGCTTAAGAAAAGAAAATGGTGAATCATTCAATGATTTTGTAATTAGGTTCATTCATGTTGGTATTAGATTCCCTTTGAAAGAAATGTCGCTTATTAATGAATGCTTTGAATATCTTGTTTCTCTCTCAGACAAGCAAGATCAATTAATTTTTAACCACTCTGAATTGAGCACTAACACTCAATCTCAAGATGGTTAAAATTTTCATGTTGATCTTGAAGATTTTGAAGCACTATAATTTTTGTCGACTTCTTTCATTTTGGAAAATTATGAGCCACATAATGCAATTGTCACATCTAATCATTCTTTGCAAACAATGTCTCCTCCTGTTGAAGAAGGAACCTTTACTTTAAAAGATGACAGTTGTCCCACTCTCATAGATTTTATAACAGTTTCTAAAGTAAAATAGGTCGAATGTGAAGTTGATAATCATGTGGACGATAAATCTTCCCCTAATTTAGTTGAACATATCCATGATCAATCAGTGGGAGACAAAATCATTAGGCAGACTATTAATCAACCTTCTATATCTAGTGATTTTCTCTCAAATTTTCCCTTACATAATGAACCAAATTGTCTCTTAGAAACTGTCTCGTATTCTTTAAAAGAGAATACAACAGAGGTTGATCAATTTATACAAGGAGAGGGAACAAAACGATATTTAGAAACGTATATACCTATCATTTCAAGAGATGCATTTCATCTCCTCAATTCTTCTACATATTATTCCTTGTACCCTGATATTTTTTATTCTAATGTTGTGCAATTGCATGTTCCATATTGCCTTGGAGAGAATTCAACATTATATAATCAGGTACAAAGAGATTATCGAATAGAAGATAAAGAGAAAAATAATTCTACCCATGAACATATCAGTTCTTATTCTCATCAATTATCCGTGGATAAATCAAGAAATGATTTGAAAGAGTCTCAAGATGCATCGTCCATTGATTCATCTCAATTTTTGATTAAAGAAGAATCTAGATTTTTCCATGATCAATTATTTGAGGTTGAAAAGTATAATCGGCCAAATATTATTACCAATGATGATTATTCAAAAATGTTGGTCGTTCCATTTAGTCCAACTCAAATAGTTAATCTTGAAGTATTGAAGCTCAATGGAAAGTTTAAAGAGAATGAGACATTTCTTTTTCGATCGAGAATCATGATAAGTTCTTGCCATCTTGATCCGACCTTTTTACAAGATTCTTTCCTTGATAGTCTAATACTTTATTCTCATCGGGAATATTTTTTGTATGTGAATTCTTTTGAACAATCCCATGTTAGTAATTGCATGTATTATGATAGGGTTGCAGATTGGTTGGAGTATTCATATCTCGAAAAGTTTTCAGGGAATGATAAGATTATCTTCACTTTATTAAGAGATCAAGGAGGTAACTTTAACACACTCATTTTACATCCTTCAAATGGAGAAAATATGGAACAAAAGGAAAATTGTCGGGAGGATGGGGCACTTCGGTCTAGGCCGATGGTTATGTCAGGTCCCCATAACTCTCACAAGATTCACAATCTCATTTTTTCATATTTTTGTGACCCATATAATGACAAAATTGCAAAATGGCTGGAGGATTCATACAAAAAGAATGTTCAAGGGAATGGTAAGGTCATGCTTGCTTTATTTTTAAATGATGATGATAAAGGTAAGTATGATATATTTTTGTTATTTTTCGATATACTACCATTCTTGTTACTAATATTTAATCTTGTTTCCATTGCAGGATTGGAGTTACTCTGATGGCTACATTGGAAGCATGACTTCACTTAGTATTTTTTATTTGTTTAGTAGTTAGAGTAGTTTTAGGAGTAGGTTTTCTTTTAATTTTATTTCTCAATTTTTCTCTTTGTAATAATGTAGTTATGAACACAAGCGGACACACCAAGAGAACCATAATATGAATGTTGTCAGGAAAGTCCACTTTAAATCTTTTTCTCTCTATTTTTCATTGAATATTTCTTTTCGAAAACGTAGTATCATCATGAAAATTTTAAATGGAAAGTAAAGAGGTAAGTAAATTTAAACTATCAATTCAATCCTGACCCAAGGTGCCACGAGTAGGACTGCACTCATCTTAATAAGGATTTTTCTATTTTTAGTCTCTTTTATTTTTAATAATAATGCTTGGTCAAAGTAACATCTTATGCATCACTATCTTAAGAAAAGAACTTGCTCGCACATTATAGTTTATATGATTTAGTTCTTCCTTTATTTTAAAGTGAGATGATATTGCATACAAAAACTCAAGTTTATCTTTGGCCAAAATCATTTTCTGAAAAGTTTTATTTCGTTGTTTTGATTTTGTGTACTTATGATTTTGAATCCCATTAATAAAATTTGATTTGGTTTGTTGTGTGTTTTTGTTTTCTTTGATTATTTTGAATGAGTTTTCTTCTTATCTTTCTTTTTTGAATCAATATATTTCTGATCAAAGAGATATTGTTGAAGGAAGCATTTATTTTAAGACTTGTGTTTTTCAAGCGAATTGAAATAGTTCAAAGAGGTCCTGATATTAAGATATAGCTCAAACAATTGATTTTTAAGTCAATTGTCACTCTCATTTTGTCCTCAAATTATCTTTGCTAGAGTATTACACCAAAGATATGGTTTAAATCTTTGAGAATTACGATGATATTTAAACTTTTTATGCCGTCCCTATTCTTAAATAATCACGTTTAAGTGCTTCCCCATTCTCTAGATGATTTCTTAAAGGAAATCTAAAATCTCTAAACCATGATAAAACTTCTAGTTTTGAAAGAAAATAAATAACATGGTCAACTATTTACCTGTATTGCAATTAACCTCCAGTATCACCTTGCTCTCTTTGTCATCAAGAAATCTATGATTGTATTATTATTTTAAAGTGGCATAAGAGGTTTGAAAGCACTTATGTGTGGGAAGTGTGTGTAAACCCGTCGGGGTACTGAACAGGCTCGCTGGTAGCGAGTAAATGCACACATGATACCAAGGCAACTTCGTCGAGGTACTGAACAGGTCTACTGACAATGAAGCAATGTCGGGTCGAGAGGTAGCAGGTATATGTTTTTAAAATAACTTTTATGGAAGTATACATCATGTGGATACAACTATTGGATGGGATTAAAGCATTTGAGTGGGTTAAATGACATCCCTGTCGAGGCTATGGACGTCTGCTGGCAGCAGTGGCTCTGTCAACGGTATTGAAGTTATTTTATAAACAGCGTGACTCTTTGATTAAGACATTATTTTAGTTTATAATCCCCTACAAAAAAAATTCTATTGTCTCGTTATAATATTGAGCTTATCCTAATACTATATGGTCTCAAAGTGAATTTATTTTAGGGAGCTTAAATCCTTTTCAAGTCTTATTATTTTCTTCCTGAGATGAAATTTTACCAGATCAGAGATAACTGCTTCACCCAGTAAGTCACCATTTGTTGGGCCCCAACAACTCCCCCTATATTTCTACAAAATTTAAAGGGCCCCTATTAGAATCTTGATAATTATAATGAGCTACAGAATCAACATTTTCAAATAGTTTCATTCCTTGGCTTGCTTTGAGACAAACTTAAGACATTCACTTTAGTATGAGACATTTATTACAAATGTATATGTCAAAAGTTAGAAACAAGCATAAGAATCTCAATTTAAACAAAAACGTTAATTTTTATCAAATGTTTACTTTCGTTTAAATTATGATTATGTGTTTATTCTTCTGTTCATTAGAAAGTTTGACTAATGTGTTCAATACTTCATCAAATAATTTCTTGGTTGATTTCTCATTTTCATGAAATCATTTTAAAATAATAATAATCAAAGAATTATCTATCATTTGTTTGATTTTGTAAAAACCCAAAATCAATATTTTTTCTCCATTAACTTGAAGCTTCTAGATCATATTTGAAAGAAAATTATAAACCATGTTTGTTTATAAGTTATAGTTAGTTTAAATTCATTTTTTATTTTTCTAGATTTTGTTTCATTCTCAATTTTTAGGTTATTAATTTAGGTTTCTTTTTGTTTTACAAGTTTCTATTATCAAATATTTGATATGGATCTGATCATGGCTTGATTTTACTATCCAAATACGTTCAAGATGATTGATCCAAAAATAATTTTGGATTTCTATAAATAATTTTATGAGCAACAACAAATAAAATTTGGAAAGGCGTCAAGATCAGACAGGCGATTTTGCAGAATTGATTGCATCCAAACCGTGAGGAATTTGAATAAATGGTTGAAAACCCAGAACCAAAATGGACCCATTTACATTCCTCATCGAGATTTTCCCAAACAAATGCACGATTTGAGAGATATTTGGGTCTCTTTTATAGGCAAATTTCAGGTGGTGGAAATTAATAGTGACGCCCAAACTGTTCATTCATTTTATAAATATATGAGAAAGATCAGAGCCAAAAGAGGGATCAAGAATTGGAGAGGAAGATTTTAATCCTTTCTCTTTTGTATATTATTGTTTTTGTAAACTTTTTATTTCTTTTCAAATGGAGTAATGGATGGCTGGAATCTTTGGGAGAATGGACGAATATTTTCGAAGAAGAATATGGAATTTCAGGTTGCTTAATGGCTTTTGTCCTGTGAGTAAAATGGTTTTATTTTCATTATAATATCTTCATATTCTTTGAATAATTGATTATGCATTGATTTAAATAGCTTTAGTCTTTTTTATCAATACATGGTTAATTATTATCGTTTATGTATTAATTTTTTCAATCTTTAAAATCTATTATCCAAACAATTTCTTCCAGGACTACAGAATGAACAAGTGATTCCAAAAACTTAATAGAACGACATATATGCATTTTGGCTTTAGCCTTTTGTTTATAATGTTGGTATTTATGTTTTTTTAATCCTGTTACATGTGCAGGTCTGATATATTTAGATTAAACGATCTGTGATGTGTAGGTGGTTTATATTATAAATATTATCTATCATTTGCTTCATCAAAATAAAAATTTTATGATTATATCTTTGATTTAAATAATGAGATTTGTCTTTGAGTTTTAAATTGAATGATAAATTGCATAGATTGCTTCCAGATTTATCTTGTTGTAATCATGTATAATTATGAGATCACCGGTTTATGTTTGTGTTTCATTTTCTGTCATTAAAACCTAAGCTGCCAATACATGTTCTGAATTTATTTAGAATATTCATAAGGTTCATTGCAAATTTCTCTCTTGGACATGGCAGTTGGATGTTCACCACTCATGCAGATGCTTGGATACACCTCACTAATTCACTGACATGATAGCTTCTTTGTGTTTTTCTATCATTTACATATCATTGAAACTAGAATGTATGGTTAAGTTTTGACTATCCACATGTTCACGTTTCATTAACTTTTTTTGCAAGATTCTTTAAATTTATAAAAGAAAATAAATATTTTTATGTGCTTTCTTTATCTGCTTCCTAGAAGCAATCATTTTTCACATCAATTTTCGTAAGCTTCGATTAAAACTTTCATCTTGTAAATCATTTAAATAAACAAGACTTGTATATATTCTGCTTAAATACAACTACTATAATTACGTTTGAACATATGTACATATATATAGTGTGTTTAGTAATTAGTTAGTTATTTCATCTCTTTTATTTATTTTATTTGTTTCTTCTAGGATTCTTAGATTGGCTAACGAAGCCATTAAACCCGTAAGAATGAGTTACACCAAACGGCTTGGGTTATTTAGACAACCCTGGACCGGACTCGCTCTTCCAGTTGACGGATGGTCAATTTCGTCCGTCAACAAATGGCACTAGAAAGAGGGTCGAGGTCGATTTAATGATTAAATGTTTCACCCCTCAGTTTTTCATAATTCCAAATTTATAAATCCTTCGTGTGTATCATCTTATAATGCACTACAAGGCAGACTAACTATTTGGAGTCAATTTCTTCAAATTTTTAATGGCTCCTGCCCAAATCACTTTGTCGGAACATGCTTTTAATGTCTCACAACCAGTTATTTCCAACAAAATAGTTGATCTATTTTCAGACCTCACCTTTGATGGTGAAGGGAACACATCTGTTGTAGACCATATTTCTAATTTTTTTTATAAGTGTTTAAGACATAAGATCATCGATTATAATGTTACATGTGGATTGTTCGCTCTCACTTTCCGAGGTCGGGTTAAGGTTTGGTTTGAATCTTTTCGGGCTAATTCTATTCATTCTTTGTCTAAGTTTGTGTTTGAGTTTTTATCAGATTTTAACAACTATGATTATGATGAATTAAGTGAAGAATTAAGTTGCTTAAGAAAAGAAAATGGTGAATCATTCAATGATTTTTCAATTAGGTTCATTCATGTTGGTATTAGATTCCCTTTGAAAGAAATGTCTCTTATTAATGAATGCTTTGAGTATCTCGTTTCTCTCTCAGACAAGCAAGATCAATTAATTTTTAACCAATCTGAATTGAGCACTAACACTCAATCTCAAGATGGTTAAAATTTTCATGTTGATCTTGAAGATTTTGAAGCACTACAATTTTTGTCGACTTCTTTCATTTTGGAAAATTATGAGCCACATAATGCAATTGTCACATCTAATCATTATTTGCAAACAATGTCTCCTCCTGTTGAAGAAGGAATCTTTACTTTAAAAGATGACAGCTGTCCCACTCTCATAGATTTTATAACAGTTTTTAAAGTAAAAGAGGTCGAATGTGAAGTTGATAATCATGTGGATGATAAATCTTCCCCTAATTTAGTTGAACAGATCCATGATCAATCAGTGGGAGAAAAAATCATTAGGCAGACTATTAATCAACCTTCTATATCTAGTGATTTGCTCTCAAATTTTCCCTTACATAATGAACCAAATTGTCTCTTAGAAACTGTCTCGTATTCTTTAAAAGAGAATACAACAGAGGTTGATCAGTTTATACAAGGAGAGGGAACAAAACCATATTTCGAAACGTATATACCTATCATTTCAAGAGATGCATTTTGTCTCCTCAATGTATCATTTGAAATTATACAAATGATACTTAAACCCCCAATCATGTGAACATACATTTCCATATCCGTATTATAGTTATCCAATCAAACATGTTTCATAACCACACACCCATTGACACATGTCACCCCATAAAAATATTTATCTCACTCCACCTAACATTAAACCATCCCCTTCCAATCATTGGCCTCATACATCCTCTCATCATCCTTCCATGGATGAATAATCTATGTGGCATAGTCTAAACATTCTACATTTTTTGTCCATTTTTGGTAACATCATCAGAATCCGACAATACAATCGTTGGTGAAGTCATGATTTTTTGTTAATTAAAGTCCATTTTTGAATGTATAAATGGATTCAGTGCCCTGAAAAACTCCTGGAGCACACAGATTGTGCAGATTTAACAATTACAATATACAATTCAAACAATTTTTGGCCGAATTTCGTGCAAAAACGACCGAAAAATATAACCAAAAATGGGTAAAAACACAAAACATTTAGACTACATCGTCTAATCTATGTCACCTAGTCAACCGAGGTAAGGGATATTAAATTCCAATGCATTGTAGGTTGTGTTATTTGGATGTATAGAAGTAGCACACTAACACAATTTAAAATACATTGAAATGTACACAATTTTTAGCTTTATGTCTTCCATCTATTGTGTATAAGCTAGCATCTTCCTCTTCTTCTCCTTCCATCATAGTGGAATGCAAAATATTTATGAGAGGTTCAATGTAGTTTCTCCTCCTAGCCTTGCTAACCTCTCTTTGGCTGCATTTTGAGCTAGCTCTATATTACTCTTCACTGATAATTTTTCTAGAATTCATTACACAGAATATGATAATGGGATGCCACATTGTGATTTCCTCATACCGAAATACGATTCACACGAATTGAGCTAAAAAAAAAATAATGGTTTGATGTTTTCCTCTACTTCTCTACATATGTTAATGTTATGAGTGTGTATTTTCAATGGTGATGTCAAATTATGCATAGATTTTATTCCTTTTATTTTATGTACTTAACTTAATAGTGGATTTTGACATGCTTTTACTTTTTTATTTTTCTCCAATGTAATGATTTAGTACCATTGACCTACTTCCATGGTCATTTAATGTTGAACATTGATAAACTTAACTAACCTTGTCTTATCTTATGTATAGATACAATTAAGTGCAAAGAAATTAACATTTACACATTCATGATTCCTCTGATAAAACTAGAAGGTCTTCGATTAAAAAAAACTTTGTAAAATTATAATATAATCTCATTTATTATACTAATATACTAGCTTAATATCTATCATTATTAAATATTATTTCTCTTATTGTGTAATGCCAGACTAAGTTACTTAAGAAGGCATTTTTTTTAATGGTCTATAACGTAACCGTTGTAAAAAATTAACAGAGTAATACAAAGAAAGGTATTCGCATCACAGATTAACAGATTGCACTAGAATCGCTAAACTACAACTACACATTATTATTGACAAGATTAAAATATTAATGAAAAGCTCTTAAACATTATAATAGATTCACGTCAACACTTGCGCAAGTTATATTTAGATCGTCAACTTGAGCAAGTGAGTGATAGTTGTTCAACTCTACACCACTGATGTAACACTTTCTTGCAACACTTCCTTAATATTGTATACAATCTTGAGAATAGAACAAAATTTAGATCTAAAATTTCATAGTGTTACTTTTAATGATAAAGTAGGTGCAACCAATTAACTGAAATTCATCAATATTGTAACGTTAACAATGTATTGATTAACAATCTTCTAACTTATCCTTCAATTGGAATTTCAAAATAATACTTTAACTAGTAACAACCACTTTTATGTAAAAAGTGGTTGATATACGTCGATCGATGTTATTTTCCATCTTTTTCAATTAATGGCATCGATCGACGTATATCAACAACTTTTTACATAAAAGTGGTTGTTGCTAGTTGACGCCGACATGCCTCAAATAACATTAATACATTAATGTATTAAATACATTACTGTATTAAATTTATTAATGTATTAAATACATTTAATACATTAATATATTAAAGCATTATTAATAATTAATATATTAATACATTAGTAAAGCATTATTAATGTATTAATACATTAATACATTAGTAAAGCATTATTAATACATTAATATATCAATACATTAGAAAAATATCAATACATTATTAAAATATTAATATATTAATAATACATTATAATAATGTATTAATAATGCTTTACTAATAATATATAATTAATAATGTATTAAATACATTAATGTAATAATTAATTAATATAATAATGTATAGTTAATGTAATAATTAATTAATGTAATAATATATAGTTAATGTAAAATTAGTGTATTAATTAAGTATCAAATAAATAATAATAATAATAATGTATAAATTAAATTAATTAATTTACATTATGGTATAATGCAATTTACTAATTGATCAATATATTAATAATGTAATGTATTAATTAATTAATATATTAATGCATTATTAAATAATACATTGATAGAGTATTAATTTAACATTTTTAATTTATCAATCAATGAAACAATATATACTTTAATGTATTAATATGTTATTAATAGTTTAATATATTACATTATTAATAAATCAATGCATCATTACATTATTAATGTATCAATAATGTTATATTACATTTTTAATTTATTAATCAATAAGACAATATATACTTTAATGTATTAATACATTTTTAATAGTTTAATATATTACATTATTAATATTTCAATGCATCATTACATTATTAATGTATCAGTAATGTTATATTACATTTTTAATTTATTAATTAATGAGATAATATATACTTTAATGCATTAATACATTATTAATAGTTTAATATATAATATTATAAATTAATGTATTAGTACTTTTATATATTAGACTAATGTAAAAGTATTAATATATTAATTTGTAATGTTACATATTAGATTATTAATATATTAAAGTATATATTGTTTCATTAATTAATAAATTAAAATTGTACATTATTAATGTAATGATAGATTGATATATTAATGTAATCTATAAATTAAAATTTAATTTCATTACTGTATAAAGTAACTTATAAATTAATTAATATATTAACATTGTAATGTAATAATTAATTTTGTACATTAATACATTATTAATTAATACATTGTTAAAGTATTAATACATAATTAAATTAATACATTAATAATATGATAAATATATCATTACATATATTAATAAATAAATAATACATTACTAAAATATTAATACACTAACAAAATAATACATTAAAAATATAATAAAAATATCAATACATAATAAGACATTAACAAAGTATTAATACATTAACAAAGTATTAATACAATGATAAAATAATATTTTAGTAAAGTAGCAATATATTGAAGTTAATAACTTTAGTAATATGTTATTAAATTATTAAAATATTAACAAATAAATCCATTGCTAAAGTAGTAATATATAGAGATTAAATTTTATGAATAAAAAGTGATTGTTGTTGATTAATAATTAATTGACAAGCATTAATTATTAAATATTATTATATAAATTATCATTATAAACTTTGTATATATAATATAATTAATAATATCTATATAGTTAATTTTGAAATTCATAATTAATTATTAATATGTATAAAGTTAATAAATTAATAATTATTAAATATATGTAATGTAGGTATAAAATGTTCGTCACAATGCGATGTTGGGAAATTTTCATCACAATGCTACGTTGGGAAATAATCATGACATTGGGACGATACGAATGTTCATCACAATGCGATGTTAGGAAATGTTCGTCACATTGCGACGTTGGGAGAAGTTCGAAACAATGCGATGTTAAGATGATGTGTGACAAAATCATAAAGTGATGCATTGTTAACATTCATTCTGAGCGTC